>CAVLGW020000018.1:0-136749 GCA_963669155.1 Arbacia lixula
AAAATATATACGACATTATCAAGGTTGGTGGTTGCTAGGAGAAGTAGAACCACACGTCGTAGATATAAATTATGCGGTATCATTTGAAGATTGGAGGTGTGGGGGTGGGGGAGGGGGGGGGGGCATAAACGAACGATAACATTAATCTCAAAAAAAGAATTCGTCAGATAAGAGAGCAAAGTTACCGAGAAGGTGTCATACTGTCATGACACATTCTAGACAATCCCGTCTGTTTTAAAATCTACATGAACAGTCACTTACCATCCTCATCACAGATGCTAATGTATGGGCGCACAACAACGTCTGTTTATCGTTTTCCGTTGACATGCTGGAAATGATGAGCACGAATGTGGAAAATGGAGGTTTCTTTCATTAGAGCAACCTGCCAGGCACGTGGAAAATGACCGATATGGTCACATAATGCCATTAAACATGCATGTCTGGTAGAGTAAATGTAGAGTCACGCGTCATTATTGCAAATGTTAATAGGTGTATCTGGCTAAGCATAGGCGCGTATGGATATTGCGAAAATGGAGAAGGGAGAAGTCGTTTATGGATAGAAGCATTTGGGGGTGGGGGGGGGGAGGTGGGGGGGGGGAACGTGAACATAAAAGGAGCGAATTTAGTAAGCTGGGATTCAACATTAGTAGGAATCGAAAGAAAGAAGCAAAATGGCGATATATAGTAAACTCCAAACTAGCAGACGAGATTAACATTCAAATAGAAACACGAAGACATTTTATTCTCCATAATTATCCTTCCTCTCCTTGGAGAAACAGCAAATAAATCCAAGACATTGGAAATGAAGGCTGGAAGATGTGAACCGAAAAGAAAAGCATTTACGAAATGATATTAAAAATTTATTAAGCCCCTTGAGATTCTCAGAGCGCGATGGCTTTACACTTTATGGCGCCGTATAAACTTTAGTAGACATTTTTATAAATATTACAGACGAAGCCCTGCTAAAGAGTCACAGCTTTATCACGGTGATTTATCTGATGAGAAAAATGCATCACCCATTACCTATCATTCAGGGAATGCATGAATGCATTTAATACGAACAAATTGTTTGCCCACGTATTGTTTAGGGCGGTTTGGAAGAGCAGTCTTCGAGACTGAAAATACCACCTTGGTGAAATAAAACGTGAAATGAAAAGAGAAGTGAAACTACAGATGTATTTAGTACACACTGTTGTTGGTCCCATATTCATGTAGTAATAACAAACCCTAAGCGTTTTTGACCCCCCCCCCCCCCCTCTCCCCTCCCCAGCCCTCTAACATTCGATACAAAATGAGGAATAATATTTCACTACAAGTCCACTTTATGCTTGTTATTCATATTAAAGGGAATATACTGTACTGGGAAGTCAAAAAAACTTCGAAAATGTGACCGTGAGCAATCTTCTTACCAATGGTCTTAAATTAATGTATTATCCTTTTTAGAAACTTGCTGAAAGTTATTTGTCCTCAAATGATCTACATTTGCAGTTATTAGTGATGAAATCACAAATCCTCAAAATGTGCAGGCCGAACAATTGGAGGATTTGTGATTTAATCACTAATTTCTACACATGTGGATCATTTCAGGGCAAATAACTTTCAGCAGGTTTCTAAAAAGGATAATACATGAATTTAAGACCATGGGTAAGAAGATTGCTCACCGTCTCCTGTTTGAAGGTTTTTTGTCTTCCCAGTACAGTATATTCCCTTTAATTGTATGTCGGGACACAAAAAAAAGGCGGCACTCTAAAACCCGAACCGTTGGTCAAATACTTCGCAGGTTGTTTTTAGTATTGCAAGCGTATTGTGCGTGCTCCATATATTTGGTGACATTTCCGCATATCAATAGAATGAATAATTATGTGACATTTAAAGATGAAAACAAACTCGATTACAATGAGGATAAAAAAATAATACAAGTATAAGAATACGTCTCTACCACGTTTAGAGCAATTATCTCTGGCCTATATACTTTTCATTTCGAACTACTCAAGTTCCTCGTGCTTTTGACATTGGATATGCCTCGTGCAGTGAATCATTATGAAAGCAATTTTATCAACAGCAGTGAAATTTCAATTTCCGATTGATGGACGATTAAAGTCTGACATAGTTGGATATGTACCTCTTATGCATGGGATCCTATTTCAATTAGTAGACATCCGGGCTAAGAAAACTTATGACGTTCACAGGTAAAACGATATGCATCTGCCTATAATGTCTGTCTTTAAAAGAAGGCACTTTGAATACAATTTCTTCATCCATTGATTCCAAGGGTATTTTGCGTAAACAACTACGTCATCTGCAAAATTTTACCGGTCAACGTTGTCTTGAGATACGGCGGGAGAATCTTGAGGTTACCCTAGAAAGAAGCGTCTATGTATCTACGGTTCTCTTAGTCAACGTAACTTGACAAAGGTCACCGCAGCGATTTCATCTAAATCCAATACAATTCTCCTTCTTGCGGAACCCCCGAATGAGTGAGCATGCTGAGGAGACGATAATGAGTTCAGGATAATTTCAGAGGACGTGAGGATATTCATAATCGAGGCCGATTCATGTTACTCTCACTTCTCCCTCAGACCATGGACCTATCATGGATGGACTGCGCTCGGATAGACTTCCTTTGATCTATGAGGTCCGCCGCCTCATAAAAATCCAAGACATTCAGGTGTTTTAAACAACTAGCTGTATTTCTAATTAGCTAGTGCCTTCCTCTGAATAACAAAAGAAAATCTGTTTTGAGAAGTATGCCAACCGTTCAGCCTTCGCTGGGAGCTCGTTGCTGATCTTTTTACACACACTGTGAATTAGTTTTGGGGTAAGCGAAGGGAAACTTTGAAAAAAATTGTAGAAAGAATTTGGTCCGTAACTTTTTCGGACACCTCCGCACACGAAATTGAGGTTGTTTCCATGAAAGATGAAACACTCAATAAACGATTTACAAGATATTTTTAAGGAAATATTATTTGGAAATGTGTGATATGGAGGCATTTCTCTGGCATGTTTTCTATAGTATTCTCATTTTATCACAAAAAACGAAGCAACAATATAATCTGAAATTCACAGAATCGTATCTTTATAAGATGTAATACTACTGCACATGCACTTCAGTTCATGTAGTGGTTCTGAAATCTTCTGCGCATACAGAATATATATTCCTCAAAATGCATCCTACATTTTGTCATGCTTGTTTGGCGGCGGATCTCCCTCGATCAAAGAGCCAAACGCGTAAAATATTCCATTGTGACATCAATGCACACGACTGCTGTAGGAATAAATTACACTTCGTGCTGACTCCATTCCTTACACCTCTCTGCTCAGACTCAACTCTTTAAATGACACATGTGATTTTATTCACGATTAATTCACACAATTTCCATAAAGTTAATATGGGATAAGCATGGTCTGTAAATACAATGTCGAACCTGTCTTGATATGCTAATAATCTATTTTCCCCACCTACCTTTTGCCTTTTCATAGATTCATAGAGACATCCGATATCATGAACAAACATTGATTATTAGAACGCAATAAAATTGATTTGGTTGGTGTTGTATACGGTGTTCGCACTCTAGCATGTCTGTTTTGTGTTTGGACGTTTATATATATATATATATATATATATATATATATTCCTAGATGGTAACATAGCCGGACATCTGATATAAAAAAGGGGTCCAATTACGGGACAACTGGAATAGCCGAACATTTTGCCGTCCAGCTATTGTTTTTATGCCTTTTTTCTCATGGAATCGCTGCTTCAATGGACAAGATTGTATGGGGTTATAAAGGAAATGTCGCCATCTAGCGGTAGAAACAATTTCCAAAACCGTAACTTTCCTTCAAAAGTAAAAAATCTTTTCTGATTATACTGGGTTGTATATCAAGCATGTGTTAAAGTGGTACATCTGCTGGACATCATCATTTTTCATTTTTTTATGATAACGAATATGGTATATCTTCATTACATGATAAGTTTGGGCAATACAGTTATCAATCGTCCCTCCATTAAAATTTTACTCTTATATAATCTATAAACTCAAATATCTTGCAAATATGGTAAAAACGAGGGGTCTAAAACTTGATGAAATCTGTCCGTACTGCACTACGTACCTCGCGTCGTTCTGATATCCTCGATCGATCGATAGTACAGATCGTGCGCGCGTACGCGCGCGGCTCTGGTGTACGTACGTGTTTTTTTTGTATTAAGAAGTTTTTATTTGTCAACAACTTCAATTCATACATGTGATATACAAAATAAAATACATACGGCAATACAATATATCCTTACAAATTAATATATGAATACATTGTAAACTCATATAGTTAACACTTTACATTTTCTCTTTTTTCCTTTAGTGTTACAATAACACCTAATAAAACTCAACGTACTCAATTTTTTTGTAGTGTCAAAATATTCATAACATGACAAATTTTCCAAATACACAAAGCCAATCATTAATACAACCTAGTCGAATTGAAGCCATTAACAAGGATTTTCCATAACCCCCCCCCCCCCTCCCCACCTTGGCCTCATTCCTCAAATATTTCATATCCTCTAACAACAACAACAGCATCTGGCCCTGAACCCTACACCTCCCCATAACCCCTCCCCCTCCCATGCCCTTCGTCGTCACAACCTTCCCGTTCTACTCGTGTGGGGGCGGAAAGAACGTTTTCTTTCCTTCTCTGAATGGTAAGAATGAAACAAAAATATATATATATATACATATATTTATTAATGAAAAATACTCTCATACCTCAAATAGTTTATTCATTATCGTTATTATACACACATGTTATTTATTTCATTTATTCATTTTCACTTCATTTTTTTTTATTATCATTATTTTATTATTATTATTATTATTATTTTTTTTTTTTTTTGCACATCTAGCTCTCCCTAAACTCCTCCCAACATTCCCATTTTCTTAAGTGAAGGGGGTATTTATTTCTATTTAATGCCAATTTTCTTTCTTCAAATTCATCTTCTTTGAATTTACGTTTAATCTTATTCAAAACTATTTCTGATTTTTTTTCTCTACCACTGAAAACTAAATACTTCACAAGGATTATTAAGTGATTAACCAATTTTTCTTTTCCTTGATCTGCTAATTTTATCCCCCAAAATATGTCTTCCCAAGTAAGATTGGTGAAAGAAACAAAGTCAAAAATATTCTCGCAGTCTCTCCATATTAATTTTGCTTTTCCGCATTGAAAAAATAAATGACGATAAGTCTCTTCTTCTCTTTTACAGTAGCTACACAGATTAGAATCAACTTTCCCAAATAAATACAAATGCTGATTTGTATAAATGATTCCGTGTATTAATTTAAATTGGAACTCTCTAAGTCGGCTGTTTAATGTACATTGCCTGGGTCTTTTAAAAATATTTTCTATGTCTTTATCTGAAAGACGATAGTTACACTTTAGTCTTGTGAATACTCCAGGTGTTATTGCTTTCTGGTTAAGAAATGTTGTGTAAATTTTTTTTGATGCAATGTTATTTATTGCTACAACGTTTTTCCCTAATAAAAAAACTATGTCAGGATCATCAGGAATTGTGTCTCTATCTGTTCTCATATTTCTCTTCCAGCTGACCGGAAGTGTATCATAGATCTTCCCAATCAATTCAACGTCATTGGATTCTAATCCTCGTCGTTGAAAGTATCCAAGGGATCTTAATTTTCCGTCACTATCCATTATGTGGTTCAATCTATATACTTTTTTGTCAAAAAGCTTTCTGTCAAATATACACTTTCCGTTAACTCGTATGAATTTATTATTAAACATTATTTCATTTCCTTTATAAGGTTCATAATTCTGCTGGAAATTCCTCGTTTCTATCCACACTTCCAGAAGATCTGTATAGAATTTTGGCAATGTTAAATTCAAAAGGCCAAGTAAATAGTCACAAGAAAAAATGAAACTTCCGCCTACATGTTGTGTAGCGTGATTAAAATATAACTTCCATTTCATTTCGTTATTTTCCAAAAGTTTTTTGACCCACATAACTCTCTGTGCTTTTATTATCAGTTCAAAATTCATCATTTTCAGACCTCCCAAATGGTAATCCAGATACATCGTATTTTTATTAATTTTATTTCTTCCACCCCACAGGAACTCAAAAGTTATCTTTTCTAACTCCTCATAAACCCATTTTGGAACTGGCATGAGGGATGCTGTGTATATGAATTTTGAATATATAAATAATTTTAGTAACTGTATTTTACCCATCAATGTCAAATCCCTCTGTTTCCACCAATCTAAAAGTTTTTTTGTTTTACTTAATATTTCTTTATAATTCAAATTTTCTTTTACTTCATTGTTCGAAGAAAAAAACACCCCTAATATCTTAACAAAATCCACTCTCTGGCCAAAGGGTATTTCATAAGATTTTCCTTGTAAAGCCCCAATCAACAGAACTTTTGTTTTATCTTTATTAACACCAAATCCTGAAATATTTCCAAAATTCTCTAATAAACATTTGACTTTTCTTATTGAATCTTCATCTTGAACAAAAAGGGTCATATCATCTGCATACATGACTTGTTTTATTTCCTCCTTTCCAAACAAAATACCTTTAACTTCCCTATTATATCTTATATTATGTGTCAGTATTTCTAAACATAAAATAAACAGGTATGGGGAGAGGGGATCCCCCTGCCTTACGCCTCTGCGTACCTCAAAATATCCCGTTGACATTCCTCCATTAAAAATACAACTTAATGAGTTTTTGTACAAAATTTCCACCCATCTGCAAAACTGTGGACCGAAGTTATAAAAATTTAATATTTTATTAAGAAAATCGTGGGACACCGAATCAAAAGCCTTTTGGAAGTCAATTGCTATCATATACCCTGGTAAGTCATATTGTGTGGCATGGAATATTACGTCATCTATTATTCGGATTGCTTCTCCAATAGTTCTCCCGTTCATAAAACCTATTTGATCTACTGAAATAATGTCTTCTAAAACATCTTTTAATCTTGTTGCCAAGACTTTAGATAGAATTTTATAATCAATATTTAATAATGATATTGGCCTGTAATTCTTAAGTAAGTGAGGGTCCTTCCCATCTTTGGCAATCAGAATGACCACAGCTTGTTTTTGTGATGCAGTTAGTTCTCCCGTTTCAAAAGCCTCGTTAAAGGCCCCTAGTAATGTATCTTTTATTTCTGTCCAGAATGTAGTAAAAAATTCTACGGTCAGTCCGTCATTCCCTGGTGATTTATTTTGTTTCATTCCTTGAAGGACTGCAAAACATTCTCCTTCATAAACTTTTCCTTCACAATTTGTTTTGCTTTCATTTGACAATGACGGTAAGTTTTTGAAAAAATCTATATCTGATACACTATCTTCTAAAACCTCCTTGGAATACAATTTTGAATAAAAGGATTTAATCATCTTGAGAATTTCTGTTTCCTTATCTATTATATACCCATCCGGATTGACCAAAGTCTTTATAATACACTTTTTCTTATTTGCATGTAACAGTTGACTAAAATATCTAGTATCCTTTTCTCCACTTTCGTACCAAGTTGCCCTGGATCGTATTTTTATTCCTTCATTTATATAATTAAAAGTAGCTGCTAGATCTTCTTTTTTCTTTTTCAATTTTTCAAATATTTCTTCATTGCTTACTTCTGAAAGATTAAGTTCTAAAATCTCGATTTCTTTTTCAAGATTTTCTCTTTTCTTTCTTCTTTCTACAGCTAAGTTCTTTGAAAAGGCCTGTGTAAAATGTCTTATCTTCATTTTGATGTAGTCCCAGAGAACTCTTTTATCTTTGATGTCTGTTTTCAAATTATTTTTTAGACGAATTATTTCCTCTTTCATTTGCTTAACATACTCTACGTTTGTGCAAAGACTATTATTGAATTTCCAATAAGATCCCTTTTTACTTTTTTCTGCATCAGTTCCAGTATCATAAAGAGACAAAAATATTGCTGAATGATCGGGAGCTAAAGAGGATATTATGTCACACTTTGTAACCAAACCTTGTATATTTTCAGACATAAGCCAATAGTCTAAACGACTTTGCATAAATGGATTTTGTTTGGTATATGTGTACTGTTTTTTCAGTCGATTTCTTTCTCTCCATATATCTATTAAATGTAGCTCTTCCATAACCAAACTGACTTCTTTACTAAATCTATTACTAGTTTTTTTTACTTTACCATTGTAATCTAAGTCATCTCATAATCAAATTAAAGTCCCCTCCGATGATAACATGGTTTTTATCTTTATTTTTTTGTTTTAACCTTTTACATAAATCCTGAATCATATCTATTTGTTGCTTTTCTTTGTCCCTGGTCGGAAAATAAACATTACACAACACAATTCTTTTTCCTTCAATTTCACAGTCTATTATTATATAGCGTCCACTGTCATCCCTCTCTATCTCTATCAGTTTAAAATCTACGGAATTTTTAATCAAAATAAGTACCCCTTTACTGTGAGGAGAGCCATGGCTATAAAAACATGTCCCATCCCACATTGAGCCCCATCTGTCCTCTATATCTTTTGTACTATATGTTTCCTGAAGAAATATGATATCACCCTTTTCTCTGCACCAAGAGAATATTATCCCCCTTTTAGCATTTTCTCTGATTCCTCTTACGTTAAGAGAACACAGTTTCCAATTTATCTTTCTACTCATCATTGTGCAGGTGGTAAAGCCAAACAAAACATGGTGCTTCCATAGGAAGAGCCAGACGTGCAGCAACCAAGAATCTAACCATAATGTTATGAATTTGATTTCGATCATGAGTTTTATCACAATAAGAACTGATATAAAATCCTGTGTTTTTGTTGTTTATGTATTCCACTTTTTTTCTTTCCACGATTCCCATTACCCCCACACAAGTAGAACATCCCACCCAGTCTGACATGAATCTACTACCAAGAGTAAATTCATCCTTGTCGACAAGAGATGGGAAAAGCATGACTTCGATTTAAGGGACCCTTCTCCTCCTTAAAAAAAATTAGAATAAGAAAAAAGAAAAATGAATAATTTTGAATAAAAAAAAAAAATAAAAAAAAATTAGATATATCAAATATACATATGTCATACATATATATATATATACACACATATATATACATATATACTTATACACATACTGACATACATATACATACACATATATAAAAGCACATTAACTAAAGTTAAACTCCCATTCACATTGAACCCTTGTATACTTTTTATACACAGAATGGGAACACCAAAACACCCCTGGTTAATGGAATGTATGATTCTGATATAGAATAGGGAAGCAAAAACAAAATCCACCAAAATCAGAAGATGAACTAAGCTACCGAACTCCGAAAGCCCTGCCCCCGTCTGGCGTCCGGAGACCAGCCCAACCCGCGCCCCCATGAAGAGCAAGAAAAGAATAAAACTGACGATGCCGCATCCCCACAAAACGAAACCTTAACGTTTTTTTGTTTTTGTTTTTTTTTTCTCTCCTGAAGGGAGAGAAAAGGGAAAGTCGTGGCGCCACACCGTCGGCCTACCCGCCTCGCATCCATGACAACACGCACAAAACTACTCAACAGAAACATGCCGGAAATGCAAATCCCCCTTCCATTCTCCCACGTTCAAGCACATTTTCTCTTATTTCTAACTATTCCCACTTGCCATTGTCTTATTTCTAACAAAACAAAACAAAATATTGAAAAAAATCTAAGCATCCTGAAGGATGAACTATCATATCCATTGCTTTCTTTTATCTGACTCCAATCTTGGTCCATTTATTTCAGTGCCTAATAGTATAGGCTCTGAGAAAATAAGGGGGAAATAGAAAGGCATGCTAGAATACTATTAATAAAAAAAACCATTTTCAATTCTGAACTATCTATAGTTCAGAAGAATGTCATTATTATTATGTAAAAGAAAAAGAAAACTGGTAGTGGGTTCTGGAAAAAAAAAAAAAAAAAAAAAAGATCCACGCCAGAAAGGCATGCTAAAATAATATTAACAGTGACCTTTTTAATTCTGACCTACCAGTAGTTCAGAATGTCATTAAAACTATTCATTATGTAAGACATACCATTCTGAAAACCATCTGTAGTTCAGAGGAATGTCTTTCAGAATCTTCATTATATAACAAAACAAACCCTTATGTTAAAATGCCGGAAAATGCTTCACAAATTATCCCATCTTATAAGAATACGTGTACGTGTACTATACTGTATCGATCATATGCGCATGTACAATCGGCGCACGTGTGCACAATGCATAATTTATGCAGCGCTATAGCGCGTATCGTATTGTACCTCAACTAGTCCCCGTGCTCGCACAGGTGATTGAAACTGAGATTCGGGATCTTCATTTTCTGCCTATTCAGGTAAAATATTATATATTTCAAACATAATTGAATAGATCTAAACGTGGGAACACTTAGGCCTAATTGATTCTAGATCTAGATCTTAGACTAAGTAAGGATAATGATAAGCCGATGTCTGGCGCTAGTTCATAAGTCAGTGTATCCATTAATTCCATATCTTTGCCTTGTATAGCCTATCATTAGGGCCTAGGCCTATGGCTTTGCCTTTGGCACTTATTTTATGAATTTGAACCCTAAACCTAACCCTGACCCTGACCCTAACCCTAACCCTGACCCTAACCCTTACCCTAGACAATTTCTTTGCCGTTGAATTCGTCCAAAAAAGTGATTTCTAGGTCTGCATTAGCGCCCGTTTAGCTAGGCCCTAGCCTAGCCGGCCTAGCCCCGGGACTGCTAGGCGGCTAGCTAGCCGTGACTAGTCGCGTAGGCTGCCGTGGATACACTGAACTAGCGCCCATCAATGCTGGTTGAGTCGTCACTTTAGTAATTAATATACACACGTTTCTATGGGATTTTCAGGTTGGCAACATAACCGCACGAGACAGTCAATGAGGCAGTCAAGAAGGAGAGAAACTCAAGCAGATCGGGCAAGGCGATTTATAGAGGAAGGGTCAGATCAGGATGGCTTTGAAGCCAGGCACATCAATGACTATATTGGTGAGTTGTATTCAGTTTAACTTTAAGTCACTGATGATCATGAAGGTTCCAAACATTCACATTATCTACATTGAATGCAAAATTACTTAATTTTTTCAACTCTTTTGGAAAGCTTAGACTGTGTACAATTTTTTCAACACACAAGCTAAACTGCACAATGCAGCGCGAAGTGTCCGTGGTGGCTGGAAGTTGGCTGCCGCGAGGCCAATTTCGACAGATTTCTAGTGAAATTTTGGATTTTCTCCGCGCGTACGGGTTTCTTCCCGTGCGTGCGTCTATGGAGTTATGTATGTTAAAGCGTATACAAATGACATGTAGTTTTATTTATTTATTTTTACTTTTAAAGTTGTAGATTCTAAATGTAATACATTTACATTGTTAGTATGGAACTTATTCTTGTCATGTAAGATGAGGGGAACCAGAATAGAATCAATCGGACATTCACAGAAAAATCTGCCAGATATTCCTTCCGATTCTGTGTAGTAGCCATGGCATTAGCACAAGCACATATGCGGTTAGCCCCGGGGACAGCTCGGGGGACAGTTCAAGTTCAAACTTGAACTTGAACTTGAGATCTGAGAGTGGAGGGCCCTTCCCCCCCCCCCCCCCCCCCCACCCAGTTTTTTCAGCCTTCAAAATACCCCAGCCTTTTCAGGATTAAAACTGGTCTCTATTTTTGGTAAATATCAGAAAAGTATACATTTTCACTAAAATTTAATTTCATAGCCAAATGAGATGAAAGAATGTATATAATGCAGTGGATACTGAATGAAAACCCATAGATACATGTATGTGTGGGTGTAGTATGTACATGTACATGTATGTATTTTACAATCAAAATGTCAAGATTTAGTATCGTCCCCAGAAAACATTGTCAATGCAGCATCACACACTGCTTGCATGCACACGTAAAGCCTTGATGGGTAAATCCACAATGTGCCCACATTTGCAACTTGAAACAGACAATCCCATTATTGATTATCATCATTATAAAATCCATCTTTTTTCCAATAAAAAATATGTGAATTGTCCATCGTTTCCACATTAAAAATAGTGCTGTGGTATGGACATGTAATTATCCAGCTTTTCTCCTTTTCCTTTTTTATTTTAATCTAGAAACCCACAGGTCCATTCATTTCGCCACCATGTGTAGCATCCTCAACATCACCACTTCCACTCCCACCCCTTTATGTGCTTCCTTTTCAGTCTTCATTCACATCCCTCTCTTGTCCAATTGATTTTTCTTCCCATACACCTCCTCCCACTCCAACCTGTTGCAGTTATTATTCTTCTGCTTCCTTACCTTCATTACCTTCCTTACCTCCATTTACCCCAGCTAATTCACTTGAAGTTCTTCCACCCACAACTTCAATTTCTCCTTCTCCATCCATTTCTTCATTTCTTCCTTCCATTTCTTCTTCCCTTTCTTTTTCTTCTCCTTCTTTCTCATCTCATTTTCCTACTCCTCTTCCCACTTCTCCTTCTTTCTCATCTCATTTTCCTACCCCTCTTCCCACTTCTTCTTCATCACTTCCTGCTTCCCCTTCCTCTACTCCTACTTCTCTCCCTGTTCATCCTCTCCAATCTACTACTCCATTTCTAACCCATTCCAGGCCCTCATCAGCTCCCAGTACTCTTCCTCCCTTTTTCCGTAATATCCTGTATTTGTTTCTTGCTTTATTTCTTCTTCTTCTTTTATTGTTCATTGTGCTTGTGATTTGTTTTTATGTAATGTCATGAGGGGTGGGGAGGGGGAAGGCAACATTGACATTCACTCTTATATTTGTAAGTTATTAACTTATTGAGCATTTAGAAGTCTTTCTAATACACTTTATTGAGGGTAGTGGGATGTCTCGTTCAGGGTTAGGGTTATACGTTTCTTGAAATATTTGCCCCAAATATCATAGCATCAACATTGTCTTTTATTATATGATTTTTCCAGATTACCAGATAACTAATTGGGTTATGAGGTACGTGTAGCCTTTGATTTGTAAATTGTATGTTCAAGCTGCTTTCTACTAAAAATGTATGCTCTTTTATTGTTACAAATTGAATGAAAAGAGAAAAATTATTTTGCTCCAGAAGGAAGAAATGCTATGTTTTGGAAAATAAATTTGAGTTTAAAAATGGGGGTCTTCTGCATGAGCTCTACATAATAAATGTATATATATACCCACCACAGTAATATTTTAACATTAGTGTTTAATATTAGTGTCTTTTGTTTGTCCGTAGGGCGTGGAGTCTTCACCATGCGAACATTTTCTGCGGGAGATTTCCTTCTGCATTATAGAGGGGAGTGCATCACAGCAAAGGAAGGGGAAAAAAGGGAAGACTCATACTCTCCAGAAGCAGGAAGCTTCCTTTTCTTTTGTGGAAAAAATGTGTGGTATGTACAAAATGAACCCTTTTTGTATGCATTTGCTCACCGTATTGCGTAACGTAGGTGGTTGCCGGAGGCATTAGGGAATTTTCGATTTAGGTCGATGTGCCTCCGGAACAATCGAGGCTGAGAAGCAAAGAATATGGAAGCTTTTGACAAACAATTCTAATAATGAAGGTGTACAGTACATCACCTTAGGTGACGCTCAAAGCTCTTGGTTGAGAGCTTGAAATTTATGCCTCGTCTCAGCCGGCCAGTCGATTGCTTTTGTAGCAAGGAAAGCTTATGGCATCTCAAGTGCATTGCAGAAACCACCATTTCATTGTAATTACCTGTATTTGTCAAAAGCTTCCTTTCTTCACATACATGTACATGTATGCATGTACCTATCTCAACCTCGTTCAGGTACATACACATTATACCTACCCAAATCAGAATCTTCTTTTGAGTTTTCCTGTCATCTGTCCGTCTCGTTTTGGTTCTCGCGATAAGATCATGAACTGTTTGCCGGATCAATTTCAAACTAATTATATCATGTATGCATAGGAGTAACAATTAATAATCTAGTAAGTTTTTTGGATATATCCACTCCAGCTCAAAGGAATTGGCATAGGGAAAGGGAAAGGGAAGAAGGGGAAGGAGCCGCAGTTTTAAACCGCGGTATATTTTGTCGAGTTCAGCATAAAACATGATGCTTTTTAGGCTAAAGCATCGTGTTTCATGCTGAACTGGAAAAAATATACCACGGTTTAAAACTGCGGCTCCTTCCCTTTCTTCCCTTTCCCTTTCCGTATGCCAATTCCTTTGAGCTGGAGTGTATATGTATATAATCAAGATCAATGTTTAACAGTCATGGAGTTCATACATAAAAATATATCTTTTCGCTATAACTACACTGAGAACACTTACTTTGAGATATCACATTCAAACTCGGATCATGTATGTATGCATATATAGGAGTGCCAATGATCTGATTACTTTTGGGAGTATCGAGGTCAAAGGTTACAGAGATAACTATACATGTAGAAATATCACTGAAGGTGATTATAATACCCCCGCCCCGCAAAACATGCTTTTCCACCAGTTTTGGCATATGGCGTTACTATGGCAACGCACAATCCACCATTGTCAAAAAATGTGTGTTGCACATTTACATATCTAGGCCAACATCTGTACCAACTTTCATTTGAAATGCTTTGTTTTCTTCAAATTTAAGAAAAATGTGCTGTTATGCCGTTCCATGGCAACACACTTTCTGCTAGTCTCAAGAAATGTGTCTTGCACATCTACACCCCAAGACAAATATTTGTGCTGAATTCTATGAGAATCGGTCAAAAACTGAGGAAGAAGGCCTAAATGTTGAGTTCACTTAATTATTTTCTGTAATTATAAATTCAGGTTTGATTGACTATTTTACACTTAATTTTGTAATTAAGAATTGGAAATTGAAACATTTTGTAAAGTTCTGTTTATAAAGAGAAAAGTGAAGGTATGACATCAAGTCACTTAATGAATATTCATATCAACTGTTAAAGGACTGTTCCACAAAGAAAATGTGACAAAGTGTATCTTTTAAGATATAACAATTGCGGAGGCATATGTAGTTCATTCATTCGTACAGCATTGTTAAATAGCATCAGACATATGTACTTGTATACGTGTACAATATGTATGTAAATTACCTTATGATCTCTCTAAATCTTGCTGATATTTTAACCACGTACTATATAATGAGGACAAATGTCATTAAGCTTATTAGGCATGTTATCAAAAGTCAGCTAGGCCCATTTGGAATGCAGCTTTCAGTATCTTACATGTACCTGGTGCATTGTTCCAAGAAAGGTACTGGGAAGTGGGTTAATACACATTTTACTGACCACTCTTTTGGCTTGTGCTTGGAATGATTTAATTTCTATTTCCTCTCCATTTTATTCATATTTCAGCATTGATGCTACACATTCTGATGGTCTAGGGCGTCTTGTGAATGATGGGGTAGGAAAGGGTGCCAATGCCTTCATGAAACACTTACCTATTGGGACTAAGAATAAAACAATACTCTGCCTTTTCGCAAAAAGAGATATAGCTGTAGGGGAAGAGTTACGTTATGACTATGGCGTTTCTGATTTGCCGTGGCGAAGTGAATCAAAGTCTAAAGGCTGCTTTCATCAGCAAAAGAAGAACAGAAGAGAAGACAAACTGAGAAGAGATGATGGGAAAAAAGATGAGGGAATGGCAAAACAAAATGAATGTTTTGCAAGCTCTGATGTAAACTACATGCAAGAATTGTCAGATTCTGATCATCAGCCTGGAAGCACACAGGAAAGTGACTTGAGAAAGGAGAACCCAAGCAGAGAAGAAGAACTGAGAAGAGATAGCCTGAACAATGATAAGCGAATGACAAAACTAAATGATTGTTTCCAAAGCTCTGATGTAAACTACATGCAAGAATTGTCAGATTCTGATCATCAGCCTGGAAGCACACAGGAAAGTGACTTGAGAAAGGAGAACCCAAGCAGAGAAGAAGAACTGAGAAGAGATAGCCTGAACAATGATGAGCAAATGACAAAACTAAATGAATGTTTCCAAAGCACACAGGAAAGTGACTTGAGAAAGGAGAACCCAAGCAGAGAAGAAGAACTGAGAAGAGATAGCCTGAACAATGATGAGCAAATGACAAAACTAAATGAATGTTTCCAAAGCTCTGATGTAAACTACATGCAAGAATTGTCAGATTCTGATCATCAGCCTGGAAGCACACAGGAAAGTGACTTGAGAAAGGAGAACCCAAGCAGAGAAGAAGAACTGAGAAGAGATAGCCTGAACAATGATAAGCGTATGACAAAACAAAATGATTGTTTCCAAAGCACACAGGAAAGTGACTTGAGAAAGGAGAACCCAAGCAGAGAAGAAGAACTGAGAAGAGATAGCCTAAACAATGATGAGCAAATGACAAAACTAAATGATTGTTTCCAAAGCACAAAGGAAAGTGACTTGCAAAAGGATAACACTGATAGAGGAGATGAATAGAATACAGATGATGGCACAGTGCTCAGTTCAGAGGTAGATGAACACCAGTATTCTGATTCAGATTCTGATTCAGAATATGTACCAGACTCTACAGACTCTGATGCTAGTGAATGTTTCAGTGTGCTTCCTGCTTTGAGAGCTAGACAAATGCATCCACAAATGTCAAATGCAGAGGAAGATGAAAACAAAAAGACAAATGAGATTTCAAAAGCCAGTAATGCTGTAACAAGTTTTGCCCCCGGGCAAAAAGGAGGGAAACAGGATGGGAGTAACAAACTGCCTAGAACTGGAATAAGCCAAAGCCTGCACTGCTTGGATAAACATGCCCCATACCAGACAGGCAAAGATCCTAAAAGACTATGTCCGTTTTGTGACAACCTCTGCACCAAGTTATCTCGGCATATTAGTACAGTACACAAAGACAGAGAAGATGTACAGGAAGCATTGAGATTACCAGACAAAGAACGTATCAAGAGATTAGCAGAATTCAAGAAAGAAGGAATATTGAAATTCAATAAGAAGATCTCTGGGGAATCTGACCCACATTTTCAACAGGAGAAGAAGTCTGCTAATAAGTGCAAACTTGTCATGTGTGGACAATGCAAGGGTTTTTACAATTCTGGCTACTTGGGCAGACACAGAAAAGAATGTGCTAAAGAATTGTGTGCAACAAATCTTGCAGTTCCCGCTTCTGTCATAAAAGACATGGACACTGACTCTCAAAACAATTCTTTCTTCACAGACATTCTTTGTCTGTTTAGGGATGATGACATAGGGCATTTGTGTCGCACAGATAACATGATAGTAACAGTTGGACAAAGACTTTGGGAAAAGGAGAGGACAAAAATGGACAAAAGAAATGAAGTCAAAAAAGGAGTTATGACTGCCATGAGAAGATTGGGCTCATTGTATGTATATTTCCAGAGTACAGAAAATGAGCTTGGTCCATATGATACGTCACATGGATATTCATTGGACATGTTCACACGCAGGAACTTTTCTCATCTAAAGGAGGCAATCAAGTCATATTGTCAGAAGGAAAGTGGTGATGTGAAGCATGGGTTGAAATCCTCTCTGTTCTATCTTCTCAAGAAGTCCTGTAAAATCATGAAAGGGACATTCCTGATACAAGATAAGGATGAATTAGCTGATGCCATTGATAAATTCACAGCGGTTCTCGATTTGAATCATGACTTCGTCTTTGGCGATGCCACTTATGCAGTGAATAAGAGCCGAAATGAAAAACTCCGCAAACCAGAGAAGCTTCCTCTGGAAGAAGACGTTCAACGTGTCCGGGAATATGCACATGGAAGAATGGAAGAGCTCATGAAAGAAGTGTATCATGTTTACGAAGGTCAACACTTTGTTGAACTTCGTGATCTGGTGGTTAGCAGACTTACACTATACAACGCCCGCAGGGGTGGTGAACCATGCAGACTCCATATCAAGGAATGGAGGGATGGTGAAAGTGATTCGTGGATTAATGATCATGTTGCTAAACAACTCAACCAAGCTGAAAAGGCTGTCATGAGTAACTTCAAAATCACATACCAGAGTGGAAAGGGTCGGCACCTAGTTCCAGTGCTCATTCCGAAGGACTGCTTTAAACCCCTGCAGGTGCTATCAGATTGCGAAACTCGTGCCAGAGCAGGGGTTAAAGAAGGGAATGATTATCTCTTTCCTTCAACGCAGGGATCTTCATCTCATGTTTCGGGGTGGCATGCTGTACAAAATGTATGCAAACAGGTTCCAGACCTGGAGAGATTAGACCTTATCTCAGCAACCAAAAATAGGCATAGAATTAGCACGATATATGCATCAATGGATGTCAAGCCATCAGATAGGAAGTACTTCTACACCCATATGGGCCACAGTGAAGAGATGAACACAAACACGTATCAGGCTCCACTTGCTGTGATGGAGGTCTTGAAGGTTGGAACAGCTTTGAGCAACATTGATAGTAAGTTCTCTGCTGTAATTGCATGCAATTTGCTATCGATAAATGCATGGGAAATAATTTCAATATTGCTAAATATGTTACTCATTGCGGATAAATTGCTAGTGATAATCGTTTGTCTCGCAATGTGTGGTCAACGGAATCTAAAAAGATCACATCGTTTTTTGCGCCGCTGCAACACTTCGTCAGGTGTGATACAAAATTGTAGTAAGTAGGGGTTTATATGTACCCTTTGGTCAGTGCAGCGTACTAACCGAAACTCGCTCATAAACGGTCCAATACTATTGGCCGGCGCACCCGGATGCTCGACCAAACAATAGGCCGCTGATTATGGCTCGCATTGTCGGGCGGCAATTACGGGTAATCAACCAGTCAAAGGGCCGCTAGTAGTTTCACATTGTTGGGCGGTAACAATGGTGAGCTACAAGCAATCAACGAGCTGCTATGGTGTGTTGATACGAGGTGGTCGGGGACTGTCATGGCGGCGCTGCACTGACCAAAGGGTATAAACCCCTACTTACTACAATTTTGTATCACACCTGACGAAGTGTTGCAGCGGCGCACGAAACGTCGTGATCGTTTTAGATTCCGTTGACCATACATTGCGAGACAAAAGATTATCACTAGCAATTTCAATATTGACGATACTTGACTAAATTGAACAATCAAATAAGTTGCATGTGTATAATCAAGTGAAGTCACTTGAAAAACAAAGGAAAATAAACATATGATAACTGGAAAAAAAAATCTTATTTTTTTTCAATAACACAATTTTGTTTTAATGCACTTCAACTTCTGAACAACTCTAGCAGTGTTTTAACTCCTTCACTATATATATTTATGCTCTGTTAGTATTCCATTATGCTTATGCTTGAACATATAATATGAAAGGATATTTAAAACTCTGATGCTTAAATGAAATTTGTATTTGATTTTTTGAAAGGTGGTCAGCATATGGAGTCCACACGGCAGGAAAACGTGTCTGATGATGAAGGGAGCACTAGAAGAGGTACAATTTTTTCTTGTTGCCTGTTTGGAGATTTAAACCATGGACACATTGGTTGCTCTCATAAGGGATTTTTACACTGGCAAAATTGTCCTTAGTCCCGTACTATCGGTGCATGGCCGATAGTACCATACAATATCCTTAGCCCGCTTTCTGTTTACACTTTTGTTTTCATGAAATTAGGCTATCCCCACCGATGATTTCCCGTACTAGCTTGCAATTGCCCTGCAAAAAAGCAGCTTGGTTGAGCACCCCAATTGCAGTGCTATATAACCCTGCAATTGCGGTGCCAATAAGCATGCCAGTGTAAACAAAACAAAATTAGTCCGGGGTTAATTAAGCTGCGCAAGAAAAGTCTGGAAACCACTGACCATGCATGCAATCAGAAACAGGATATTATGGTGCATGTGTGCAGGTACAGTGCATAGCATATCGCATCATTTGGATAGTAAATACAAGTGTTAACAGCCATTGTTATTTCTCGGGACAAGGACTTGGTACGGTATTTATTAATGAGTTTAAATTGAAAATATATTAGTGGGATTAACGATAGTACCAGACTCAGGAAAGTATGTGGTTAATTAGGAAACACAAGTGTAAAACGAGCTATAGAACTGCTCAACATTTGCATGGTTTTGTACAAAAATTAAAACATTTTCTCAGATATTCTACTGATCTTGAAACATATTTAGGTGAAGAATGCTTCCTGAACATACCACAGCACTTACAGGCATGAAGGTTAAAGAATATCTGACAATGAAGAAAAGTAATATATGCTAGCTGTGATTGTCAGCATTATCAATGTGAAATGAATTTTTAAACTCCAATGCTTTTAGGATTAATGCTATTTTTATTTGATTTTACTTATAAATTAAAGGTGGTCAGCATTTGGAGTCTGCTCAACAGGAAAGGATGTCTGATGATGAAGGGAGCACGAGTAGAGGTATACATTTTTTTTGTTTACCTTTTTGGAGATTTAAATTATTGACACATATATGGGTAATTGCTCTCATAGAATTGCTCAACATTGGTTTTGTACAAAAACAATAAAGCTTTTATATTTTCTCAGATATTCTACAGATCTTGAAACATATTTTGTTGAATAATGTTTTCCAAACATACCACAGGCATTAAGGTAAAGAAAATGTGACAATGAAGAGTGGGAAAAGTTGCATGTGATTGTGAGGATTAATTATATACTTATGTGAAATGAATTTTTAAACTCCAATGCTTTTAGGATTAATGCTATTTTCATTTGATTTTACTTACAAATTAAAGGTGGTCAGCATTTGGAGTCTGCTCAGCATGAAAGGATGTCTGATGATGAAGGGAGCACGAGTAGAGGTACCTTTTTTGTTTTTGTTGCCTGTTTGGAGATTTAACCCTCAGTAGCCCAGGCTTATTTGAAACTATAGATTTCGGCCACAGAGCGAGGAAAAATGAAATTTGGCACGTACATAGAACATATCAAGAAACATTTTTATTTAAAAAAAAAAAAAAATTGTAACTATATGCAAATTTGTGTTAATTATGTGCATACATTACATTTTGATTAATATGTAAAATTATATTTATGTGAAAATATGAATTTCGCAAAACTATTGCATGCTGAAATGATTATGAATATTTATAAGCTTTTTACCCAACAAATTTGGCATTGATGACTCAATTAATTGCTTGCCCATTTGCATTGTGCTCATTGTTTTACCTCAATATTAGGCAGACACATATTTACACCACGTTGGAAACATGCATGCATGCATATAGCAAAACAGTCCAATATTTAACCAGTTTAATTTTGCACAGTTTATCCAAATATAGGCCAACAATTATTTACCACATGTGGGGTAAATTTATGTAGCAAATAGTTGTACATGTACAAAGTTTACCAAATTTGTACCCAATTTTGATTTACCCGATACAGGTTACCCAATGTTTCTAAGAGTCTAGCTAATTATTATTTGCCCTCAGTGTACCTATTGGAAGAATAATGCGATATGGCGTAGGCATATACCAGTCGCCATAGCAACATTTCTTGTTGAAAGATGTATGAGAGGAATATGCTATTAGTAAGTTGACTAACATGTACCTTTCTTTCATTTTTTGTTTTAAAGACGACTTAACTAATGCAGACAGAACAGATCGGAGACGAGGGAGAGGAGGTCAGCCAGCTACATGTGCCTCCAAAAGTAAGCAATGAAATCGGCAAATTTGTTGTGGTTTTTACACCTATGATATAGCGAAATTTATTTGAAATTATTAACAAATTAGGTTAAATATCTAAGTGTGATTTTTTTTTATTATACGTATGTACTTGACTATCTGAATTGAAATATACATCAGTGAAATTTGTAACATTACAATGAACATCCAGGTCATAATTAAGTCTATTTTGTACATCCTGTTTTAGTTTTATGACTTGTGACAGGTTGGAAAAGGAATTAATTATTAGCTACATTTTGCTCAGGTTTGGTGTTACTTAGCTTGATTTTCAATTAAAGTTATGTTTTCTTGATCTGTCCTTGTTAATTTTTGGAAACATGATTGAATTTTTAGCTCATCTGGCCCAAAAAAATATAAGAGACTATAATTTGTCTTAGATTGTTTATATTGCTAAAACTGCTAATTCATGAGTTTCCAACTTACAATAAGTCATAACATTACAATTATAGTTTGCATATGCAGGTGCATATTCATTTCTTTGACTGAGATAGTTTCCATCGCACACTATGTTCACCTCCTTAATTACTGCAAGCTTCCACATTTTTTCAGTAATTATGGCCATGCCTTAGACTTAGTTTTGCTATCATCTTCTACCCTGAGTCATCTTTGTTCCCTGAATTTGTATGAAATATTTATGACATGGCCTTACCATGCCTAAATATAGCACCATGTACTTCCTTTGTGTTCATGGGTTGTGTTTATGTTCAGTATTCATTTAATCTTTGCTCCCAATTAACACCTTATGTTTTCTATATTGGTTCGATCCTGGATCCTCTTTCCTAGTTTCTGTCTTGAGATTGAATTTTGCATTATGTGGTGTACAGCGTACACCACTCGAGAGAACTCGAGTTTCCCTGCAAGGCAGCAGGAAAAAAATTAAATCAGTTTTCAGTTTGGATATTGAGCTGTGCACATCTTTTTGATTTTGTGTTAATTGCTTGCTTTCCAAGGAGTTGGTATTTTGAAGGATAGTTTTTTTCAGTACTATACCCTAGCTATTATAATTAAATTCATTTTACAGTGTGTCTTACTGTCTGCATGTTGTTGTTTTTTGTTACATTCTGTGGTAGTTGATGATATTGATACAAGATATTATTCCAGCATCATATAGCTCTCAGCAAGTTCATATGTTCTCGATTAAGTTAAGCAGTATGATCCCTCTCCTGGTGAGTCCTCCGACGCAGGAAATAAAGCAATTAATTGAAGGTGAAGAAGAACTTTGTGTACTTGTTGCATGCCGACCTAGGGCATGATGTAGGGCACGTACACACAGGCTGTGGCGGAGATGGGGGGAATTTGATAATTGTCCCAACCCAACTAACCAACATTTTCCTAAAATATGATTAAAGGGAATATATTGTACTGGGAAGACAATAAAACCCTCAAAAGTTGATCGTGAGCAATCTTCTTGCCAATGGTCTTAAATTCATGTAATACATGAATTAAAGACCATAGCAATCTTCTTGCCAATGGTCTTAAATTCATGTAATACATGAATTAAAGACCATTGGCAAGAAGATTGCTCACGATCACCTTTTGAGGGTTTTTTTGTCTTCCCATTAAAATATATTCCCTTTAAACTAAAACATTTTCTTTGTCATCAATTTCTGCATTATAGAGCGCAAATATGTTCAGTGGACAGAGAGTGAGAGCAAAGTTATCCTGTCACACTTTGGGCATTACATCCGTGGGGAGGCACCAAAAAGACTTCCAGGTAATCATACTGAGAATTATGCTCTATGCATCAGTAGTTTTAGAAAAAAAGGAGAAAATTTGAAAGATTATCCCTACCTTTAGCATTTACTAAACTACATGTAAAAGGGGGGGGGGGGGGGGGTAGATGAGTATTTCTCCATACCATATAAATTCTTCTTTAACTCTATTAGCATTCACCTGTAACTCTCTCCTGTTGTTTACCTGGAAAATTTTAAGATATATATGTTGTGTATCAAATGAAAGTTGAAGATTTTTTAATAAGAATTCTTATGTATAACTCATATGGTATACTGTCATTTGTATCATTTTTGCATAATTTCCTTGTGGCCATTCCTTCAAAACTTAAGCACTGTTTTGTTGCTTTTTCAGTAGGAGTTGATCTACATGTATATATACATGTATGCACAAAGATTCTTATATCAACAAAATCTGACCAGATTCAACAGAGAAAAGGAGTGCATAATATATTATATTGGATGGTTATACATGTATATTTGAAAGGGATACCAGAGAAGAATATTGCACAAGTTAGCCTGAGGGTCAATAAAGTTTAATCATATTAATTATTCTTTGTGCGTGAAGTTATAAAATGATATTTTGTCTCTGGAACGCTACTTTTGATTCCAATTTCATGATTGCATGTACATTAAACATTCATGATCAAGCGCATGGTGAAAACTGATAGCTATTTTGAGGGCCATTAAAAAAAAAAAAAATCTTATTATATGAGAGAATGTATAACATAACATAGCATTTTTTTAAACATTTTTAACCAGGTATCCAAGAGCTAAAGGACTTCGTTGACCGGAAGATTGTGCAGCATGACTGCTTGACTATCAAGACAAAAATTTTCAATGAACAGAACAAAAGACGACGTCTTGAAAAGCAAAGATCTGTTGATATGGGAATTATGGAGATTTAAAACAAAACTTTGCATGGTCATCTCGGTAAGCCCATGGACTCCGTGTCTAGCAAAGTCTCGGACATCCTGACCGACCCAGCGGAATGTGCGCCCGCGGTCAATCACCAGCACGGCAGCAGCACCAGCAGCAACGCTAGCGACCAGAGCGCCAGCTCGGGCAACTCCCAGGGCACACTGGTCTACCGGCCCGTGGGAGGCGTCCCCGAATTCCAGACCGCCTCCATGCAAACAGCCGGGAGGGAAGGGGGCATCGCTGCCGGACCAGTCCCCTCCGCGGGCGTCGAGGAGAAGCACGGGAACAGGGCCGGCCGGTGGCGGATGGCGGGGTACACACGTGGTCGCGAATGCTGGCAGATGGGCACCCAACTCCGTCGTGGAGATCATGCAGCCATGATGCACTCAACGACATGCCGATGGGGAAGCCCAGCGAGGGAAGCTTTGCAGTCTCGCAGTTTGCTCTCCAGGGGTTTGCTGTCCAGGCGATGCACTATGACAATTTTAGGTTAGCATCGCTTGCTGCCAGACTAGTATGTCCCATAATCACAGTGTCCTACAGTTTTTTTTTTTTATATTTAAGTAAACAGTGTCCTACAGTTGCATATACTACATGTATGTGCACATTTCCAGTTTCCATTGAAAATATACACGATGTTTTACTTGTGAATAGTTGGGATTTTTTTTTATCATGATCAAGCCAAATTATTTCAATGGAAACCAGAAGTGTGGATACTGCAAATGTTGTGTGATGTAGCACTTTCTACATTGGAGCAACATGTGATAGGGAGAATTGGTTAGCTATTTGGTGATAACATTTGTTGACTACTTCCTATGTCTTCTACACATAATTCAGTATTTTCTCAGAGAGATGTTTTGCTTGTTATCGTATATATTTTGTGAAGAAAGCACACTTGCATTCCATACATGTATCATTTCAAGTTTAGCTAAAGGTAATGTGGAAATCTTAATTGAGATGCTTACACCTTCTATATGAGTTCTCTGCAAAATGACGTCATTAGCTATGGCAGTGTAATATAAAATTGGATATAGCAAAACTGCCTCATTCCTTGTATTTATTTTCCAAATTACCAACTATTATGGTCAATCTTTCCCCGATATTTAATGGTGGGGAAATATGCACCAATCAAATAAGAGAAAAGAATATCCAATAACAGGATAGTAGTATAACTCAAACTTAGATATCCATGCAGTGAAGTAGTTCTTTTGCAGGAATACTGTTCCGTTAGTTGATTTTTTCTTTAAACTTACCTGAGATGACTATATTTTATAGTTACAATGAATATGCAAACAGTGAGTAGAGTTTTGATGTGTTTATTATAATAATGTGTACTTTTGTAAAGGATATACTATCAGAACAGAAATCTTATGGTCTTTGATCCATTTTTTTTCCTTTCACTTTTAGTTCTGTCCAAAAATACGTTTTAATATAACCAACTTGGTTAAAGGTCACATACGTGTATTACTGTACTTTGTCAAAAACAGAGTGATTTCAAAATGAGTGATGCTTATGAGTTCTGTTGAATGTGCAAATTTCTTTTGCATATGATGTGATGATATTCAAAGCGAAATCCTTAAATTATCGCATGCTCTTTGAAATGTTAAAGATATATGTTATGTTAACCCTATATCCACTG
This sequence comes from Arbacia lixula, assembly GCA_963669155.1. Classification (NCBI taxonomy): domain Eukaryota; kingdom Metazoa; phylum Echinodermata; class Echinoidea; order Arbacioida; family Arbaciidae; genus Arbacia; species Arbacia lixula. The sequence goes on from CAVLGW020000018.1 coordinate 25,893, forward strand.
GGGGGGGGGGGGGGGGATCAAATTTTCAGTGAAGTGTCAAGCATTATTTGAAACAAGTTTTGTGAAAATCTGACGAGGTCATGTGACATTTCGTAGGCGCATTTCAGCCCAAAATTTGACAAAAACCTGCATTTTCCATAGAACATTTGCATACAAAACAGCACACATTTGATAAATTGCTCTGAAACGGCCTTTTCAATATTCTACGACAATTACAAGCTGTTAGGTGACTTGAATCATTAAATTTTGAATTATATTAGAAAAAAAATAAAAACAATGAATCACATAAGAAATAAAAACTACATACATATAATGAATTGTTTTTGATTTGCAAACTTTACAATATAATCTTGTTGACAATGCTTCTAGGATACTATCTGCAAATTGGCTTTCAATTGAAAGAAATTTTGATAGATTTGTGAAATTGGTGAAATGTGATGCATCTCATTTGCATACATTTTACTCAATGAAATTAAGAATGTTGGGACACGAAAAAAAAACATGCAGTGATGTTCTTGACATGTGTCTTCATGTGTTAGCAATTTTTGCGCCGATCAGACGTTCTACAACCAAGATCTCGGGGGGCCGGGGGCACATTGACGACCCCCCCCCCCCCCCCCCTAGTAAAAACCTGCTCTGAAATAGCCCAGTGGAATTAGGGTTTAAGAAGACAAAGTGTCGGCCTTACAATTGCCAGTGTTCTAGACTGAGTAGATGAAACAAATCTTCTTAAAAGTTTGTTTGCCAAGCATAAAGGAAGAGCTGTTCTGTGTTTTGTTCTGTTTTGTTTTGTTTTTTCATTTTCATTTTCATTTTCATTCTCATTCCAGGTAATCTTCAAATATTTTGTAACATAACTTTTGACTTCAAATTATTTTGAATTAACTATTTAAAAAGAATAAGACATACATGTATTTCAGTTTTAGTTTTAGTTTTTGAAAGTTTGTTGTTATCAACAGAAGTGTGATTTTAACAAGAATATCAAATAAACAATTTAACATTCATACATATAGTACATGTTGCATGTAGTACATTTCGAGCTTAGAATATGATTAAAGAATACATCCATGCATATCCGTAGTATAGGACTGTTCTGTTGCATAGGCGTATGAACAAATGTAATTTATTATGTCCAGGGGGGGGGGGGGGGGGGGCGGAACCCGCACGCACGCACGCGCGAAAATAGTCCGGCTAATGTACACCATGCGTCATTAGCTGCACGTCCTGCAATTGTACCCCAAGTATGGTGAAAAACAACAGCTGGACAAAGTTTTGAGCCTAAACAATGTATATCTCTTAAATAGCAACTGACATTTTGGAGCTAAATTGCTATTTTTTACTGATGGTTAGCAAACACAATAAACCATAAAAACACCTGAAATAATTGTGGTGTTAAAGATATATCGTGATAGTCCTGCTAAGGAACCATTTTTTCGTATGTCCAGCTAAGTTACCATATAGAGTTATATATATATATATATATATATATATATATATATATATATGCATGTATACAATCATATACGCACACGCCAATATTTTATTCAATGAAAAAACAATTATATATTGCCAGATTTCAAGTAGGTTTCGGACAAGTACAAAACCCACAGCTTCGACACCACACAATACACAATACGCCATAGCGAGCATCGCTGAGGCAAGCGGCGCACCCTGAACAAACGTTGCAATAATTGTATGTGAATGTAGACCAGGGTCCCGTTGCATAAAACTTACCATGAATAGTAGCTCTACCATCAATTGTAACTACCATGGTAACATCACTCAAGAGCCAATCAAATTGAAGGTTTCCATAGAAGTTGCCATTGATAGCAAAGTTACCATCAATGTAAGTTTTATACAACGGGACCCAGGGTCGTTATAAACGTAAACAACGATAGTTTTTTACTTTCCATGAAAAGGTTCATAAACCTATGACTGTTACATTTCATATACAATACTCTTGAGGTATACTACGGATTCCTGCAGATTTTCATGTCTTTTGCAAATGGTCACTTTGTCTTAACTTTAAGAAGGTATCAAGTCGTGATAGTGTTGATGTTATTGGGAAGGTCACTACTGAGGACACTAAAAGAAACCAAACCTTTTTGACATTGAATATGTCATTGTTCTGTCAAAGCATGTTTACATATCCAAAAATAATAACTTCGTCAACAATCATACTGATAAGATACAAGTTCATTGATCTTCACTACCGGTGTACCATAAATCAAAACACTCTAATTTGATAAACAAATTGAAGGGCAGCAATTAAGCCTGTATCAATGTTGATACTGATAGATGTATTGATATATCACTTGATATATCTTTGCCCTAAATTCTAACAACTAATTTTGTTTATTTATAGGATAGAAACAATCTCGCATAATGGTCAAAAGATCGAGGTCACTCGTGGCGGCCATTTTGAGAAATTGTGGTCAGCAGGGAGGAAAGTAAAGGACTGTTGTTTCCATTATTGATGCAATTAATACACACACTCCGTATTTAGAAAAATGTCATCTATTGTTGAATAGTTTGGTTACAATGTACCTCTTTTCATCATTTTCTAATCCTGATCTCTTTTTCTTATTCCCCTCTCGTCGACGCATATAGTGTGTGTGTATGTGTGTGTGTGTGTGTATGCCTGTGTGTGCGTGTTATGTGTGATTATGTATATAACCTTTATAACATTGACTTCATTTGAATATGGATCTGTTTATTATTGTTTATCTATGTATTTTAGTATGTAAAGGGAAGATTTGCTTCTTAAGGGTCCATATAACATTATTTTATGTTTGTAAATAAGTTGTAGTTTCGTTTGTTCATTTTTATAATAGTTGAATAAATAAAGTGGAATACAAAATTGCAATGTGAGGGAAAATGTTGACACAGAGGCCCATATAGTGGACAGAAGCGACGTGTTCACCCGATACACGGGTTTGTGTGTTAACCAAGGATACTTAAAGAAATGGATAATCCCTTAGGTTTGTATACGCCCTGTTCATATAAAATAATCATGATACATGTAATACTGGCGTTACTACCGATGCACTTTGGTAAGAAAATTTCCAGCGAGCCCCTAAATACATCGCTCGCTGAAAAAGCCATATACATGTAGCTTTGATTTGGACAGCTGGAGTTTCTCCATGTTCCGCTAAGTACGAGCGGTGCGATTATAGCGAGCAACGTGCCAGACCGCAATGTACATGCAATTAAGGCGTAACATTTCCGGCTATTTTGCGGACGCAGTTAAAAAGATTCGTTTAGCGCAATATTTTTATGTTATTACATGTAATACATGTACATGTACTAGGTCTCTATCCGCAAAATAGCCGCAAAATAAGCGGAAACAAGGAGAAAGCAAATACTGTACCGCATTAGTTGAGTGATTCCCGTTCATATATGCAGCTATCGGTAATGCATCGGCAAAATTGCCGCAAATGTTGCGCTGATTTTGCGTGGTGTGTCGATAACCCCGTTCATATACACCACCTATCCACGAAAAAGGCGAAAAAACATTTGCGGCAATTTTCCCGATGCATTACCGATAGCTGCGTATGTGAACGGGAAGCGCTCAAATGATGCGGTATTTGCTTCCTCCTTTTTTGCGCTTATTTTGCGGCTTTTTCGCAGATTGAGACCTAGTAATAATATAGCAACATTGCGGTAACCGATTCTTGTAAACTGCGTCCGCAAAAAAAGCGTAAATGTTGCGCATTTTGCATCGCACTCTGGCACGTGGGTCGCTAATCCTACCGCTCGTATGGCTGAGCGGAGCATGTCACCACTGGTTTGGAGAGAGTCCAGCTGTCCAAAACACCGCAACTTTACGGCTTTTGAGGTGTATATGAACGGTGCTTTTGCGGCTCGCTAGAGACTATCTGAACGATGTGCATCGGTAATAATAGCGGCATATGGGATATGAACGGGGCTTATGAACGGGGTTAGATGTATTCACATACTGGTACGTAAACACATGTTGGTTGATCTTGCAGTAAAAAGAACCATGATAATGTGAAGGTTAATGAAAGATTTACGCACAAAACCCGAACACAATCTGATTCTTAGTTAGCTGTTGCATAAGATATTATGACATTGACTCCTTGGTTGATGTTTCATCACTTCAAACAGAGTTTGTATACCTTCATTTTTTAAACATTTTAATCTAGTCTTGTTTTCCCAGGGTAGCACCAGCGATCAGTGTAGGACATGTTCATCCCCGAGACCTGTTTACAAATTCAAACCAATTACCATATCATGTCATATCATATCATAATTGACCAAACACCATCGATTAATGATGTGCATTGTTTTGAACGAAATTAGGCTAAAAGTCAGTGATGTTTATAAATGGCATATGCAGTATTTAAATTACTTAAATCAATATTGATACAGATTCCACAGAGATGGACCTATGTCCATGTCAGCCTTATCACCCTCTTTTTGTATCACTAAAAGTGGTTTATATTAAGATTAAAAGTTCTAGATCAAGTTTATATGACACCATCAATATTGTAGTGATGTTGTGGAGACAGAATCGTGTGCATGCATGTTAGCCTCGTAACCCTCTTCTTATCACTCTAAATTATTATACATTATTTCAAGAATCCTAAGAACTACAATTTTCATAACATTAATATGCAGTCATTAATATTACTACTAGCTGGTTTTAAAGAGAGGGAGTTATGTCCCCGTCAGCTTTAAAGTGATAGTTTAAATTCTGTGATGTCATGTTTGAGGTGCTCTCCTATATGTTGTGTACGTACAATATAATTACATACATTCATCTTTTTCTGTTTTTGACAACGGAATGATTTTTGTTCACACAGGTATGTCTGTAAAAACGTTTTTCTAATGCACAGGTAATATGATGCATACTTCTTTTGTTAGAAAATGCACATTTTCTAGAAATATTGCACACAACATAATGGGGGAGCACCTCGCACGTGACGTCACAAAGAAAACAATTTAAAAGATCATAACCTTATTATCCTTTGACGGATTTTCATCAAACCTTCACTATTATGGTTCTTTCATGTGTCCGCTTTTATTGAAACAATGGCAGTTTCAAAATAAACTATACCTTTAACACTCTATATAATTGCCAAATATCTTGGGAATGAAATTTTCAACAAGTTATAATGGAAGCATCAACATTGTTACATGTCACGTAGAGATGGAATAATGTCTACGTCAACTTTATTCACAGATTTAATACAAAAAACTTTTAAAAAATACATCTGAGTAATCTGTTGCAAGAGATGTTATGACATTGACTGTTCAATTTATGTTTTATCAGTCTCAACACAGTTTATGTTCCTGATTTGTTAGTGCACTTCAACTTATTTTGATCTACGGAGTCTGTTCCCAGGGTAGCCAAAGCAATTGGTGTAAGCCCTGTTCTCCCCGAGGCCCTGGTTGCAAAATCAAAGTACCATAGTCTTATCAAGTCCTACCTTACCCACTGTTACCAAAGACCATCGGTTGATAAAGTGCATTGTTTTTAACGAAATTAGGCCAAAAGTTATTAGTGAAGTCTTATAAAGATTATATGCAGAAATATCAATATTGATACAGATTCCACAGAGATGGAGCTATGTCCACGTCAGCCTTATGAACCTCTTTTTTATCACTGAAAGTATTTAATCTTCAGATTAAAAGTTCAATGAAGTTTATATGACACCATTAATATTCTGATGTCATAAAGATGTTATCATGCCCTTGCACGTCAGCCTCGTAACCCACTTTGTGTCTCTATACATTTTTTTGAAAAATCCTAATTAGTACACCTTATATTTCAATATGCAGTGATTGATATTAGGACACTGTACTACACCTGTCCTAGTTTTATACAGATGGAATTATGTCCATGTCAACCTCAAAACTCTCTCTATATGGTCTTGGGAACGGAATATTCGTATTATGAAAGCACAACATCTAGTCTTGTCTCGTAGAAATGAACAATCTATGTCTACGTCAACCTCATTCACAGATTTATGACAGAAAACCCTAAAATAATTTAATTCTGAGGTACCTGTTGCATGATATATTTATGACTTTGACTATTCGGTTGATGTTTAATTATTTCCAAAAAAATGTGTGTGCATTAAGTTTCTACTTATAACTTTCTAAGCTCACTTAACGTTATTTTGATCTACGGAGTCTGTTCCCAGGGTAGCGAGAGCAATCGGTGTAAGCCCTGTACTCCGCGAGGCCCTGGTTGCAAAATCAAACCAGCGTTGTCCTCGTATGCCCTACCTTACCAAAAACCATCAATTGATAATGTGTATTGTTTTGAACGAAATAAGACTAAAAGTCATTAGTGAAGTCTCACAAAGTTTATATACAGTATTTAAGCTAAAGTCAATATTGATACAGATCTCACAAAGATGGACCTATGTCCACGTCAGCCGTATGACCCTCTGTTTTATCACTAAAAGTACTGTATGTTATCTTAAGATTAAAAGTTCTATCAAATTTATTTGACAACATCAATATTGGTGCTGATGTCATGGAGACGGGATCATGTCCATGCACGTCACCCTCGTAACCCTCTATTTATCCTAATTCATTCAATTTGTATAACAATAATATGCAGTCATCAGTATTGGTATATTGACATGTATCTGGTTTCAAAGAGATGCGGTTATATCCCAGTCAACGTAAAAAGTCTCTCTTTATAACTGAAATATTATATTTCGTAAAAAAACGTATTAAACTTGACCGCTTTTAGTAATCAAGAGAGCCTCTTTACTACTTAAAACAGTTTGTCTTCATAACAACAGTTTTATAACAATCATATGCAGCCAGCAATATATTGCAACTGTTTTTTTTTTATAGAGATTGAGTTATGTCTACGTCAACCTCGTAACCATGCCTTTATAATTGAAAATATGGTATCTTAAGATTAAGGTTTCATCAAGTCAACGTGAAAACGTCAATATTGGTCCTAGTATTATAACGATAAAAGTCTGTCCACGTCAACGTCATGACCTTTTCTACATGACTAAAATAGCGTATCTTTAAACTATCCAAGGTCGAAATCTCACTTATTATCGCGAGCGTTTACATACAAGTTAGAAATATCTTATTGGCCAGAGAACGCCGCGACCATAATGCGGGAAGTACATCTTGCAAGTTGGCAAAAAAGTTAACATTATTATATATTTCAGAGCAAAGCACCGCAACCCACGTAGCAATTAGAGTGCAACAATTTTCAGATATTATAAAATGGTTACAAGCATGTCATGCGATCTAATGAGTCATGCGTGCCCCAAATCAACTGGATGTCAAATTGCAGAAATGGCTGCCTCCATCTTGACGATACGGGGCCGGAGCACGCGATAATCCTGTTTGATTGGTTGACATGCATGAACCAGATTTAACCTTCCTACCCTAAGTAATTTAGTACCGTAGATATCGGTAGGTAGTATTGTAAACATAAATGTGCATTATGAGTGGTGATCAGCTTGTGCTTGAGTCCATGTAGACGTTGTGTGTTAGACGTTGCGCCACCAACGTTGACACACCCATAAACGCCAGTGCGTAATGTGCCGATTCGTGGTAATTAGTTGCAAAGAGCAGTGTCGGTCGAGCTGTCTCACATGACATCACAATGCTTTTTGTTTGCGCGCTTCTCGCAACTCGAATACAAATTTTATCAATGAAGATGACGCAGTGATCTAATTAAAAACAAACACGCGCTGTTGATTGATGAAAATAGGGTAATGAGTTGTGTGTGATTTTTTTTTAATGTATTTATTAACATTTCTTGAGTAGCTTTGGGAGAGGGCGCCTCGATTCTAAAAAGGCAGTAAACTTGTTGGAATAAAAGCGTCATATATTTAGTAATAATGTAATATGTATATGTTATGTCATTAAGGATAGATATACATTTTATGTACATATATGTCATTTATTCACTCAAAATTACTGTATACATGTTAACAGCAAACTTAATAAGCACTGTCGTTTTCAGCATTTTTTTATGTTTATCTATTAACAACAAATTAATTGAAATGAATTGATTTTTGTTCTCAATCCGACTCTGGCAGTATCACAATAACTATTAAAAGATGTATATCAATTAGTTAGTGTTCATCTCGATTTAATTCTGGTATTTGCAGTGTTGGCGCTATTCTAAATGCAGATCCACTTTTTTACCCGTACATGATTAAAAGTAAGTGGAAAATAACAGACCTAGATCCCTTTTATATTTCAAGAATATCATGCACAGGTTTGTGATAGTGGCGATGTTGAGCTGCAATGTTGCAATTTTATGCTGCTCACATCGGGTACTCACATGGATCCGGCTACGCCTCGTGCATGTTACACAATGTAAATACCCTCGTTGCGCTGTTTCGCCACTTACGCACTCTCACCTATGCATTTTATGTATATTATTTACAATTCAACACATTTGAATTATGCATTACCATAACAATTGAACACATCACCGACACGAAATAAGCACCACTAAAGTAAATTTTCATTGCTAAATTTTCATCATTTTAATCATCATAAAGAACATAATAAAATCTAAAACCAGCATAAACAATTAGTTTCGTTACCACAAAGCTGATTAATCGTTAAGTATATATAAACATTTACATAATATCGAAGCTATAGTTGACTAGGAAATATAAGGGAAGCATAAAGTAGCAACAGTATCATGATAGTAAAGAACATAAAACACTTATATAGTTCACACAAACTAAAAAATATGATACAAACATAAAGACAATTTTGTTAAAGGCACAGTTATTACAAATTAATGGGTCTCATTTATCACTTCCATGTTGTTCTGTAGACTGTAGGGTTTTTTTTTTCGAAATGAATCGGATGTATTTTAAACTGTTGAAACTTGTATTCCACATCACATGCAGCGAATGCTTCATACGTCCATACACATGAAGATTCATATGGAATGTGCCGGTAATTTCTTTAAATTGTCCTCAGAAAACTGTTTTTTTAATCTTGATCATTTTTTTCATTAGAAAACAAGCAAAAATGACGGTTTTATATAACAGCTTGTGTATATGGGTGGAAGTACATATAAGGTTTACGGTAGTATACAAAGATTTGCCATGTTCATGGTAATCATCTCCCGTAACGAATTACACATAACAGATTTTCATGAACTTTGGATACAAACAATGTTTTCACACAATTCGAGCGATTATTTTGCATTAGCAAGCTGCATTATTTATTTATTGTAATCTTTATCATTTTTTTTTCATTAGAAAACAAGCAAAAGTAGCGGTTTTTATATAACAGCTTGTGTATACGGGTGAAAGTACATATAAGGTCTACGGTAGTATACAAAGATTTTGCCATGTTCATGGTAAATTATCTAACGTAACGAATTACACATAACAGATTTTCATGATAATAGATACAAACAATATTTACATACAACTCGAGCGATTATCTTGCAGTAGCAAGCTGCATTATTTACAATCAGACTTATGGTAAAGCGTTAACGGAATATTGCTAATTTCATGAAGATAAAAGTGATTAACATATTTATATCATTATTATGATTTCTAAAATTAATTCGGCTGTCTTCATTTAGAAAACAGTGATCATACATACTGATATCGAATGTTAATGAGCGGAAATAAAATTGTTGGTAGTACATAATGCTGATCATGTAAATGTCCAAAGGAAATTATTTGATCTTTTGAGTCAATAGCCTTACAGGTGGCGTAGTCCTTTTGCAGGTTCAACATAAACTTGTGTAGATACAAAGGACAACTCAGTTTAACCACTTCCCTCTCAATATTACAAGTTGGAATCGTCTACAATTAACTGACTCACTTAGCCTGACTCACTCAGTTGATTCGGAAAAATTTTGTCTTGATTGTGCTGTCAAAATAAAGAATCATCTTCACCCTCCCCCCCCCCCTCCCCTCCCCTCAAAAAAAAAATGACCCTGAACTCTTGTTCATATCTTTAACACATAGTCGTTAAACCCTTTATGTACCAGAAAAAAACGGTTCCAGTTCGATATTCCGAAGGTTCGTTAATCCAAAGCTTCGTTATTCCGAAGGTTCGATATTCCGAAGGTTCGTAATTCCGAAACACGTAAATTGCCAGTATCTTTAGTCCAAAAACGAAAAAGGGTTCGTTAAGCCCAGTATTTGTCGCGTAACGTTCGGAATAACGAAACTTCGGAATAACGAGTGCTTCCCGAAAAACAACTATACGATATGTGTTTATGAATAGAGTAATAACCCACAAGTGGCATGTTAAGTTTCGTTGTTGTTGTTTTTTTTAATGGGGGCACACTGCAACCTGTGCAAACTGTTTGGAAGTAATAGCAAAGCTGCAAAATATATTACTAGCTCAAGTAATCAAATATTTAGTGTACACATAAGTACCGATCAATTGTACATTATCATTAGACTGGCGTTTATCCACAACTCGATGTGTTGATAATCAAATGTCTGTTAATGACCTTTAAAGATCTAAAGTAACTGTGCCCCCTTTGTCATACAACTTATAAATCGATAATAAACAGCCGTATTTTCCTGTTTTACGATCATTATATCCGATAAAAGCAACACCGTGGTCCGCCAGTCGACTAAATTATATCTTTTCAAGAAATCCAGTGAAGTTCAAAGTACAGGTATGTGAGACGAAATAAGGCTGTGTAAATGAAATCTAATCAAAATTCTTTACACCTGGAACTACACGGAATTTAAGCTTTTTACACAATCCTGTTAATACTCATTGACCTTAAACTACCTAAACGTATTTAGACTGTGACGTGAATTTAAAAAAGCCCATTCGTAATTGACATCAATGTTGGATTATGGTTAAGCTGGTTGAAAATCCGGATATATTTGTTGGTCTCTTTTTCTTGTTCTTTGAGTTTACTTTCTTCTTCGCCATACTCCCTCCTTACAATATTTTGCTGCCTTCTTTCCCGAATTTTGACAGCCCCATAACCTATCAGCCCAAACGCCACCATTGAAGCAACTTTAGCACCACGGCGACGTGTCACCATCTCCTCTACTTTCTTTTCCTTATCGCTCTCGGACTTAGCCTTGATCTTCTGAGTGGCCGTTTCGATGTGGTCCACGTACTTTGCAGCTAACTCTGACATAGATTCTAAGTATGATGACTTCCCAGCTTGACGGACGTGAGGATCGAGGAAGGCTAACTCTTGCAAAATAAACATATGCACGGATGCAGCATCCATGAACACTTTCTGAGCCAATGGTTCCGAGATGAGGTAATCTGACATCAAGGGCGGGATCAGGGTAAAGCCGATCTTATCATGCTGAGGCTTCAACATTTCAAAGAGCTCGAAGTTTGTGGCGCCTGCGTGTTTTCGAGGACTGTATACGGTATCCAACCAGGAGACTATGCCATGCACCTGGGATTGAGTGTGGGATATCCTGTCATCTTTGAGAACGTGTACGAAATCTTCGATGCTAACACGATTTCCAAACACCATGTTCAGCAATTCGACTCCAACGCTGTTTAAGCCTTTCTCTAAAAGGTCTTTTCCAAAAGCGCCAAAAACCTCTGCCGCGGCTGAAGCTGCCATGTTTTTCACTATCTCTGTTAAAGTTAGGAATAATGTACTGTTTTGGACTTCAAATGAATACAGCTGTGTAAGAGAGCTTACCGTCAGAGCAGAGAGCAAGGGAGCGAGTGATATGATTCATGGGAGAGATCGTTAATAAATGTTTAGAAACTTCTAGAAAGCCCTGTTGCAGACATGCGCACTACTTTCTGGGTCACGTGAGCATTTTACTCAAGTTACAAGCTATTTTTGACTTCTGCTTAGGTGGTAGGGTGGGTTGGTACATATTGACACGAACTTACGCAGGCTTGGCAAAAAGCCAATAATTCCATGTCCAGGGTGAAAACTACGAAGAAAAGCTGAACTGCAATGGCCAACTCTGTGAGTGGAACAAGTCGGAGATAACATATCTGCAAGAAATTGTAACAATTAGGCATATCGAGAGCTATAAATCTGCCATGAATAGATCTGCAAGTCGATTTCGAGAGATGCGATATCATACAAATGAAGACTGCTCTATGAAGATTAGATTTAAAAGTACAAAGCGCTCTAAATACATTACTATTATCATGAGGCCGCAGGTCAATGGATAATAACATTGTTTTGAGAGCACTTCGGGGTATAATTAAAACCATATCCCGAATCAGAGCAGTACTATATCGGTTTTCAAAAAGATAATAAATATGCAGATATTTCGAGCAAACAGCCATCAAAACATTTTTTTTTCACAGCCGAACTCATCCATGTCTTCATTTCATCAATCAGCATCTCGCGTTGGCGCTCATGGTATATTACATTGCGTATGTGTTACGCGCGCTCGAATACCACTGCTTTTGCCACTTCTTTGTTCGAAACGGTAGTCGCGATACACTGAAGTCAACGGGGCTTTAATGTCCGTCATCACGCAAATGATTTAACACGCAAACCCCTGTTGAGATTTAAGAAAAAAACTGGTCGCCACTAAATATACAAATTTTGCTCATGAAAAAAAAAAACATAATTACTGTCGATCGCTTTATATGGTGATACAAGTATTTTAGGCCGCCACTAATGCACATGATAAAGATGATTTTGCTAGTGAGGATGGTTTAGGGCTGTTAACCAATCCGTTAACAAAATTATCATGATGTAAATGAATATCGTTGCTTCATCCTTGTACTTGACTCTAGGATAATTAGATAGCTGTATTATTCATCTTTTCAAGGATGTATCGCTTGTGATGCTTAAGCAATCATGGAATACGCAGAACAAACTAGATATTCGTTGTTCTTTTTGTTTTGAAAGCGCATTGGGGTTTAAACGGGATATAGGATGTGGTGTAAAACCACCTGTTTGAATGTTCGAATGTTTTTCAAGATGATACAATGATTGCATACCGTACTTGATTCCATTTAAATGTCATTGTTCCATTTCAATTAACAACAGTTAAAATGTGTTTCATTGATAACTTTCTGGGTTAGCGATTTACCTTGAGTTTATACTTTCAAATGAACTTGTTAACTTTTCCGTTTGACAAAACAGTTCTGCCACATTTCCTTGCAAATTTATCTCAGCGATTTCACGCGCATAAACGTCGATTCATTAAGTCAGGCTGAGTGATAGACTGATTCTCCCATGGGGTTGTCGTTTATGGACGCCCACCCTTCGTCTTACCATTCCCAGTGTTAATAAATTTCACCGGCAATATTGTTTACAGTGCCGCATCGTCTTTCGTGGATTTCTGCTCCTTGGAGTTGTCCAATTGTAAAAACTTTTAATAGATTAGATAGGCATGACATACATGTTAATAAAAGCAACCATTATTCAAGGCGCATTTTATTTTCAAAACAAGAGGGGAAATCATATTTAACCCATGCCCCTTTTTCACCTCATCAATGACAACATGACTATCACTGCTTGATGTAGCATCCATCATTATTACCGTAATTAAACTAACATTAAACAATTACAATTCGTGCAAGACACGTATTTTCATCGTGACACTGTTCGAGACACATTGCATCTTCAAGGAAAAAAAAAACAATTGTTATGTTTACTACTTTGTTGTATTGCGTCATTGTTTTGTAGCTTGTCATACAGTTAGGCAAGACAAATTGAAATGTGTAACTTCTATGTCATACCAAGTCTTCTTTTTCTGATATGGTTGTCCATATTCTTCAAAGGGGCCTTGGTTATGCAAATAATTCAGTATATATAAATGTGTTATAACTGCACAATCTAAGACATCTAGCGTTTCAAAAAGATAAGCAAGACAAATTGAAATGTGTAACTTCTTCGTCATACTAAGTCTTCTTTTTCTGATACGGGTGGCCATGTTCTCCCTACCAGGAGACTCGTTTATGCAAATATTGCAGTATAAATTTGTTATTACTGCATTGTCATTGATGAGGTGAAAAATGGCATGGATGAAAGATTATTGCCCCTCTTGTTTGGAAAATGAATTGTATTGATACAACTGTATTCAGACACTGTATTTAGGGCCCCGTTCATATATAATATACAATAATCATCATACATCATTTATGCCGGTCACAAAAAAGAATTTCAGACAAACATTTCAAAACGTCGTTCATATACACCGAGAAAGCCGCAATATCGCGGTAATTTGTACGCGTGGACTCTCCCCACAACCCTAGCGGAGCTGGCCAAATCACCTCACTATCACGGGTTTTTTCGGTGCATATGAACGGTACTTCTAGGGGCTCGCTGGAATCTTTCTTACCGACGTGCATTGGTAAGAATAGCGATATTGCCATCATGGCCATGGCAGAAGCTTTTTTAACAATATATTATTCCAAATGTTAATTATCATAATATTCGCCATACAAATGGCATATAAACTATGACGTGAGACACGGATCATAATTTAATGATAATATTCAAACCATTGATATGGTAGAGTAAAGACAGGTAAAGGGGAAAGGAACCATGAATATGATTCGAAATCAATAAAAACCACAGATATCTGAAGAAGGTGAAACGTTCAATGCAAATGGAAGTTTTGATTAATGGTTTTGGTGCCAATATAGAAATTTGTTTATGACGTTCTTCTATGAATAAACCAATCTTCAGGTACGCCGCAATATGTGTGTTTAGACAAAATAATAAGTCAATCTTACTGTAAACCTGGCAAGACACAAGACAACAGATGGACCAAGAAACCCACAGAATGGCAACCAAGGACAGGCAAGCAAAGAATGGGTCGACAAAAGAGAAGGTGGAGAGACGAAATATCATCATACACAGAAACAGCAACATGGAATAGAATGACAGCAAATAGAAGCGAATGGAAACTGATTGAGGAGGGCTTCATCCAACAATGGTTGAACAATGCCTGATGATGATGATGATGATGATGATGATGATGATGACTGTAATCTTGGGCTACAGTGCATTCTTCTACCACTCATCAATATTTTTAACAGTTCTTACGCTCACACTGCCATAATATTGATATTACATCACCAAATAGCTCTAACGGTAATATCAAAATTAACTGTAAACATGATTATCCTGGGTAATTATCAATTCTACTTTTACATTTACGGCACACTAAGCTATGTAAGTGATTGTGAACGATAAGACGTTTAAATATAATTCTCCTGGAAGTGTTTACATCTGTTAACTTCCTCTTTTATTGTCAAGCGATGGTTTCTTATCATCTCATCCTGGCGAAGCCGCCCGTTAAACGTAAATGCCGCCATCTACGACTTAGAAGCTATGTCTGTTTTCTGATCGCCTGAGTACCGGTCACCAAATTGTATCACAATCCCTCATGGAGTCTGTCAGGTGCCAAGGGTCACTTTCTCCACTTTCACACATCAAAGGTCAGAGGTCAGACTTCAGTAAACATCAGGGGTCGAGAGTCGGGCTCTTGGTAATAACTGAATTCCAATGTCTCCAATGAGAGATGTGCTGGCTAATTCACATGTTGTGTAGAGAATTGGCGCGTGGGTAGGGGTTTGGGAAGGCTAGGTAACTTGGGAAAGACACAAATTATAAGTTATAGCGTGGTATAATCGTGGAGATTAATTTAAGGCGAGGAAGTGAATTAAAAGTATTAAAGATCAAAACATGCATGTAGGCATTATTGAGCTCTTAGTAGGTGTGTGTGTTATCCAATATCTCCAGCAATAATGTGTCATACATGTTTGTTTAGCAAGCTTAGAGAGTCCATTTCTGTTCACGTTACCGATGTCACATTATTCTGTGAATATCATCAAGTATTATAGCCGATATCAATATGAAGATAAACATCAATGTCATGTGTTTTAAAGTAGCCATATAAAATATGTGGTGTATGATTTGCAGTTGAGCGAAATTAATACAGCCTCTGGACAAACGAATTGGTTTGATAAAATTTTGCCAAGTAAAGATGGTTACTCACAAAATTAGGTGGATTCAAACTGCGACAAAAAAACATTGTGTGTTAACCTGGTTATTTGTTGTAAGCAAACAAAGAGATGCTTATTGTTTGATAGTACAGTGACCTGGCCCTTAAAAACTGGATTATTTGCTGCCTCGATAGATAACAAATGATCGTAAATGTGGAGTAATGAGCTCCATTTGATATTTCTTTATTTACAATTGCCCTAACCCGCTTCCCTATATACAATACATATACTATATAAAAAAAAATGACACTGTTAAAAAAAAATGATAATAAGTCACAACTCAGGTTAAGTGGAGTTTAATACATCAAGAAGTCGAAGAATGTCAATCTTTTAAAATCAGGTTTCATGACGATTCATCAATTATTAATATTGCAATAGTTCATTGAATATTTAGTGAGATGTTCACTTTTAGACACATTTGGATATAAAAGTATGTATATATATCATAAGTCAGAACACAGTCAGAACACAACAGTAAGCATTGTGGACCATACAAGGTCTTTTGTGCAAGAAGCATAATGAATTATGACACTATAATAGCAGTTGATATCAAGTGAATTCGTAGGTGTAATGCTGAAATGGCATTCTTGTGTTTTGAATTGATTATCTGATATACGATTAAATTGCAAATTTGCTGAAAAAATCCAATTACATTTTGAAAGGACTATCACAAAATGTCACGAAACATGATTCTAAAAAGATTGGTATCCTTTGACCTTAAAATATGTACATTTATGCTTTATTAAAGTTGTAACTTATTCTCAACTATTATTGAAAAGTGCTTTGCACACATAGAAAACGTCCACATACCTACACACACACGGACAAACAAAAATGCACAGACGCGCATGTTTCATTGAATTTATACAATAAACATACATGCAAACACATATCCATGTTCATACTGATTGATAAACTTGCACACCTACATGTTCGTTGATGCTGCAACCTCATTTTAACTTGAACACTTAAGATGGTAGAGACGGGATAGTGTTGATTTTACTGGAAAGTTCACGACCGGATAAAACTTAAAGAAACCAAGTCCTTTTTACATCGAATATGTCATTGCTGTTTCACCAGCTCCATCAAGTCATGTGTGCATTTCCCAGAATAAGAACTTTGCTAACAATCGTACTGATAACATAAAGGTTTATTGCTCATCTAATAGTATAGCGATATATCAGTCAAAGTCCATAAATTTGATGAGATAAATATCATTGAACCATATGGCCTCTATCAATATTGATATTATGTGATAGGAACTACATTCTGTTCACTTCAACCTTACCGCCCTGTCGTTGTCATTCAACACATGTTGCCCTTTAAACAAACAATCAAATTAATGAGATGATGTACTAGCATTACACCAATGCCCTATAACGTAGTAACCAACATTAATAAAAATGTGTTTCTGCCAACCGTACAAGTAACGTTACTAGTATTGGAAATAAGCTTTCAACCAAACTTGATTTTAAAGTGTATTATTAGGCTACATATAGATAGTCTGGTGAGATAAGTTAAATCCCTCAAAGGTGAAATAATTACTTAATTTGCAAAATAATCTGCAAAACATTGCCCCAAAGTTGCATCTTTCCCGATAACCAGAAAATAAACGGCCCAGCTTATAAATACTTCATAGATATATTGATGATTACTCAAGAATTGAATCAAATCAAAAGATGAAAATCAAATAAACGTAACCTCATTCTAGAAAGTGACCAAAATGTTAAGTTAACGCAGTCGCATAAACGACAATGATCAAAATTTAACCAATCGTGGTCCAGAGATTGATATTTGCGTGGGGATAAACTGATGCAATTTCTCATTTCCAGTAGATACAAGATAAATGATTGATTGATCGATTGTTTTTATTGCCATCATCATCATCATCATTGACAAGAATATATATGACAAGATATGACATTTCTACTTACAATTTCATTAAATGGATACATGAATACTTAACACACATGTCATAACAACATTTTTTTTCAACCGTCAGAGATGATTCACAATAGCAGTATGGAGTGAGATATAGCGCATGTGCTAGTCGAGCCTGCCTCGAAGTGGAAACTAAAATATTACATATAATCCAATTATGTGTTTTTTCTTTATAATTGAATGATTAATTAAGGTAAAATAATGTACAAGTTAGTTAATCGTAGTGAAACATAATTATAGGGAATACGAGAGAGCCATTTACGTTTCGCTCAATAACATGTCTGAAATAGCTTTCCGAAAACCACATCGAGATGTTTCTCCTCTCAAAGTTTGTGGGATTGCGTTCCAAAAAGTACTTCCTACAAAGGACATTGGGTTTTCCCCTGCATTGTTTTGAAAAGGAAGAGACGAAGTTGTTGGCCTTCTTTTTGTTGCGTTGAATAGTTGTGTTGTGTAATACTGCAATAATCCTTAACACCATGTCGCAACTTGTCATGAACTAAATCAAACATTAATGTCCATACAGATAACTTATGCAGGTGATATATGTTTAACAATTTTAGTTCTTTAAAAAGAGGTTGAGTATGGGCACGATATAAACTAAATATTATGACACGTACAGCAATTTTCTGTGTATAGAATATACAATTAAGATTTGATTTATAAGTACTACCCCAAACCGCAATGCCATATGTAATGTGGGGTTGAATGAATGCTTTGTACAACATAATTACAGTATGCCTAGGTACAAAGTATCGTAATTGAAATAAAATACAAACCTTCCTTCTGATAGATTCATTTAGAGTACGGATCCGGCATCCCATGTCAAATGTGTACCAATGTGTATGCCCACAAATGTAGCAACATTTACTTCTTTTATTTCCTGCCCATATAATTCCAATTTACCCTGAAGGGTCAACCTTTTTCTTCGGCTGCTTAACAACATGTAATTTGTTTTTGAGATATTAACTGTTAGTTTATTTGCAACACACCATTCTTGTATTTTCCGTACATGGTAATTTACTTCATTGACATCTATATCAATTTCTTCTTTTGAAAAAGTATGAAAAATATTAGAATCATCAGCAAATAATCTAAAGTTAAAGGGCCCCTGTCATCAAAATATATGTTGACTTCTGTTGATGCAACTCGATATGTATAGAACAAAATCACTGTTCATTGGAAATATGTGTCATATATTTTAAACTGATTTTTCTATATTTTTTCTCAGCACTGATAAGCCCAGCCTCCAAAATATCCTCCAACTCAAGATTCCCCCTGTGACATCATCAAAGGTAGAAATTAGCAGGATAATATACATAATTTATGCACAAACTAAACATTGCAATGACTACCTCCACCTGCCCACAAAATCATCACATGTCTTCACACAATACCATCCAACAACCTTTCATGTGGGAACAATGGTTTCCTTATGTCAGAAATGTGCTAGCTATGTGATGCTATTATAAGCACTTGCAGATGTAGTCATTGCAATGTTTAGTTTGTGCATAAATTATGTCTATTATCCTGCTAATTTCTACCTTTGATGATGTCACAGGGGGAATCTTGAGTTGGATGGTATTGTGGAGGCGGGGCTTATCAGTGTTGAGAAAAAATATAGAAAAATTATCTTCAAATATAGGACACATATTTCCATAGAAAATTTAGTGATTTTGATATATACATATTAAGTTGCATCAACAGAAATCAACATACATTTTGATGACAGGGGCCCTTTAAAGAAGTCAGTTGGAGATGACAAGTCTTTTATGTAAATCAAATATAATGTAGGCTCTAATACAGAGCCCTGTGGAACACCACATTTTATCAGACTTTGTATTTCACAACCTGATAACGATCTTTCAAATAACTTTCGAACCATTCAAGTGGGAGACCACGGATACCATAATGTGATAACTTCCGAAATTATATTCCATGATCCATCGTGTCAAACGCTTTCTGGAAATCCAGAAATATTGCAAGTGTTAACTGACCTTTATCCATTTCTTTTAACACTGAATTGATGAGATTGACAAGGGATAATTGTGTGCTATAATGTCTCTTGAAACCCATACTGATGTCGGTATAAGATATAGCAATTTTCTAGAAAACAGATAAGACGGATATTAACAATCTTCTTTAAGATTTTACCTAATACTGGGAGCACTGATATTGGTCTGTAATTTCCAGAATGATCTTTACTTTCTTCCTTAAAAAGTGGGGTTACTTTTGCTTTTTTCATCTCATCAGGAAATTGACCACAGGCTAATGACAGATTGAATATATGTGACAGTGGTTCTGACAAAACAGGAGCTCCATCTTTAAGCAGACGTACTGGAATATTATCATGACCACATGCCCTTTTCACATCTAGGGAACGAATAAGATCCAAGACTTCGAGTTTAGTCACAGGTTTGCAGAATAAGGATTGCTCTACACAATTACCTAGATAGTCATGAACTGAATAATCAGAATTTGCCAACGCTTCAGCTAAATTTGCCCCTTTGTTTGAAAAGAAATCATTGAATTCATTTGCAATGTCTTTTCTGATGTCATCACTATTTCATTTCCATCAATCATTTTGATAAGTTTGTCCACAGTGGTACCTTTGATTTTCGTATTTTGGCCGTTTAATATATCATTGATAATTTTCCATCTCTTACTTCTGTTATGTTTATTATCATTCAAAAAAGTACGTTAATATGCACGTTTCCCAGTTTTAAGAACTGTTGTTAGTGTATTGCGATAATTCCGATATATTTGCAAAACATTCACATTATAGTTGCATTTCATAACTTTTGAGTACAACTTAAATTTCTTATGGTTATACTTATAAATACCTCTAGTTATCCATGGCTATTTAGGAGTGACCTTAACCCTGTCCCCCGTCCTTACCTTGATAGGCATGCTAGTTGCAAACATCATTAAACATATAACAAAAGTTAGAATAAGCTTCATTCACATCCTCACAATTTTGGACGCATGACCAACTCTTGTGCAGCAAGTTCCTGAGCAAATGCATACAAATCTTACTGTTTGTAACATCTATAACGTATTCTTTGGAAATATCTTTCTTGTTTCCTTGTACAATTTGACAAGATCATAAAAGTAGCAAAATGATCGGAAATATCACTTTCTATAATGCCTGAATGAATATCACGAGTATCCACATTTATGTATATATACAATTTGACGAGATCATAAAAGTAGCAAAATGATCAGAAATATCACTTTCTATAATGCCTGAATGAATATTACGAGTATCCACATTTGTGTATAATATTATCCAATAAAGAGACTGATTCACTCGTAACTCTCGTTGGAGATACAATTTGCTGCTCCATCATGTCATAATGTGATAACTTCTGAAGTTATATTCCATCATCAATCGTGTCAAACGCTTTCTGGAAATCCAGAAATAGTCGACATTTCCAGTTAATCGTTGTGAAACATAATTATAGGGAATACGAGACAGCCATTTACGTTTCGCTCAATAACATGTCTGAAATAGCTTTCCGAAAACCACATCGAGATGTTTCTCCTCTCAAAGTTTGTGGGATTGCGTTCCAAAAAGTACTTCCTACAAAGGACATTGGGTTTTCCCCTGCATTGTTTTGAAAAGGAAGAGACGAAGTTGTTGGCCTTCTTTTTGTTGCGTTGAATAGTTGTGTTGTGTAATACTGCAATAATCCTTAACACCATGTCGCAACTTGTCATGAACTAAATCAAACATTAATGTCCATACAGATAACTTATGCAGGTGATATATGTTCAACAATTTTAGTTCTTTAAAAAGAGGTTGAGTATGGGCACGATATAAACTAAATGTTATGACACGTACAGCAATTTTCTGTGTATAGAATATACAATTAAGATTTGATTTATAAGTACTACCCCAAACCTCAATGCCATATGTAATGTGCGGTTGAATGAATGCTTTGTACAACATAATTAGAGTATGCCTAGGTACAAAGTATCGTAATTGGAATAAAATACAAACCTTCCTTCTGATAGATTCATTTACAGCACGGATCCGGCATCCCATGTCAAATGTTTACCAATGTGTATGCCCACAAATGTAACAACATTTACTTCTTTTATTTCCTGCCCATAAAATTCCAATTTACCCTGAAGGGTCAACCTTTTTCTTCGGCTGCTTAACAACATGTAATTTGTTTTTGAGATATTAACTTTTAGTTTATTTGCAACACACCATTCTTGTATTTTCCGTACATGGTAATTTACTTCATTGACATCTATATCAATTTCTTCTTTTGAAAAAGTATGAAAAATATTAGAGTCATCAGCAAATAATCTAAAGTTAAAGGGCCCCTGTCATCAAAATATATGGTGACTTCTGTTGATGCAACTTAATATGTATAGAACAAAATCACTAACTATTCATTGGAAATATGTGTCATGTATTTTAAACTGATTTTTCTATATTTTTTCTCAGCACTGCAATGACTACCTCCACCTGCCCACAAGATCATCACATGTCTTCACACAATACCATCCAACAACCTTTCATGTGGGAATAATGGTGCTAGCTATGTGCTAGCTATGTGATGCTATTATAAGCACTTGCAGATGTAGTCATTGCAATGTTAGTTTGTGCATAAATTATGTCTATTATCCTGCTAATTTCTACCTTTGATGATGTCACAGGGGGAATCTTGAGTTGGATGATATTGCTGGAGGCGGGGCTTATCAGTGCTGAGAAAAAAATATAGAAAAATTATCTTCAAATATAGGACACATATTTCCATAGAACATTTAGTGATTTTGATATATACATATTAAGTTGCATCAACAGAAATCAACATACATTTTGATGACAGGGGCCCTTTAAAGAAGTCAGTTGGAGATGACAAGTCTTTTATGTAAATCAAATATAATGTAGGCTCTAATACAGAGCCCTGTGGAACACCACATTTTATCAGACTTTGTATTTCACAACCTGATAACGATCTTTCAAATAACTTTCGAACCATTCAAGTGGGAGACCACGGATACCATAATGTGATAACTTCCGAAATTATATTCCATGATCCATCGTGTCAAACGCTTTCTGGAAATCCAGAAATATTGCAAGTGTTAACTGACCTTTATCCATTTCTTTTAACACTGAATTGATGAGATTGACAAGGGATAATTGTGTGCTATAATGTCTCTTGAAACCCATACTGATGTCGGTATAAGATATAGCAATTTTCTAGAAAACAGATAAGACGGATATTAACAATCTTCTTTAAGATTTTACCTAATACTGGGAGCACTGATATTGGTCTGTAATTTCCAGAATGATCTTTACTTTCTTTCTTAAAAAGTGGGGTTACTTTTGCTGTTTTCATCTCATCAGGAAATTGACCACAGGCTAATGACAGATTGAATATATGTGACAGTGGTTCTGACAAAACAGGAGCTCCATCTTTAAGCAGACGTACTGGAATATTATCATGACCACAGGCCTTTTTTTACATCTAGGGAACGAATAAGATCCAAGACTTCGAGTTTAGTGACAGGTTTGCAGAATAAGGATTGCTCTACACAATTACCTAGATAGTCATTAACTGAATGATCAGAATTTGGCAACGCTTCAGCTAAATTTGCCCCTATGCTTGAAAAGAAATCATTGAATTCATTTGCAATGTCCTTTCTGATTGTAGCTGCCGCTGATTTAATTAGATGGTGACATACTTTACCGAAATTTAGTATTCACTACACCTTATTTGCTTTACGGCAAGGTGTCTTTTTATCGTGACCCCCCCCCCCCCCCCCCCCCCCTCGCTCGCGTGGTGGATTAAGTTGTTCCTTCAAGTTCAGGCATGCGAGCGATTCGTCTCAAATGGTTTAGAATGCTTTATGACCGTAACACACAAATACACACAAGCTTACACGCAGTCTCAAAATTTCTCTTGCCTAACTCATCACGTACTCATCGTGCTGCGCTGCACGTGAAACAATGCGTAGCTGTATTTAATCGCTAATTCGCACACAACCAATGCACTGTAATCACACAGCTCGCACTTCGTCAATTTTCGTACTTTGAATAGAGGGAAAGTTCCACCCAAAGGGCCCTCTTTCTTCGTTTATTTGCTGCTCTAAAGTATTAATGTCCAGCCAACGAGGTGAATGAGGATGGGACAAATGTTTGAGTATCATTTAGTCATACTTTCATGATGTTTGAACCCAAGATGGATTAAAGATTGTTAAGTTTTCTCTCTGATAAATGTGATTGTTTAAGTATGCATACACGCCAGTGTATCGTATAGTACGACTCACTACGACAATGTAAGGCTATGAACGAGAACTACACAATGCCAATCATTGTAAAGCTTGTCCCTATTGATAGGCTCTTTAATCCACTTATAAATGTAATCAGTACATTTTACCTGTACTGTTATCACAATGACTGAGTTCTATGTTTACAGTTTACTGTAAATATGTTAATTAGGTTTACTATCTATGTAAGATGTTCTCACAGAGAAAATGTAATTCATTTTCAGAGAATTTTGGTGAAAGTTATGCATATACAAGTTTTAATCTGAGTAGATTGAAAAGTCTTTAATTATTTACTCATAAAGAGAGCTTTTATGTTATCAATGAGATGTTTTAAGTTTGGAAACTAGTAGGCTAAATAAGACACAAGGAAAACAATTTCATGATTATCATGACTTTTCAAGCCACATTGTTTATTAAGATAAGAAACAACTTCTATGCAAACTGCAAAGAATTTATGGTTTAAGGACAACTCATTCCTTTCCTATCGTTGTAATTCTCATTATTGATTGTGTTCTGTGCATCATTTGTACACAGTTTCACGGCACTGTTGGTGAATAAAAGCTTCGCTTCGATCAATCATCAACATCCGTTCTTGCGTTGGTACTCATACTTTAGTGTGCAGCAACACTGATGTCATCACTATTTCATTTCCATCAATCATTTTGATAAGTTTGTCCACAGTGGTACCTTTGATTTTCGTATTTTGGCCTTTTAATATATCATTGATAATTTTCCATCTCTTACTTGTGTTGTTTATTATCATTCAACAAAGTACTTTAATATGCACGTTTTCCAGTTTTAACAACTGTTTTTAGTGTACTGCGATAATTCCGATATATTTGCAAAACATTCACATTATAGTTGCCTTTCATAACTTTTGAGTACAACTTAAATTTCTTATGGTTATACTTATAAATACCTCTAGTTATCCATGTCTATTTAGGAGTGCCCTTAACCCTGTCCCCCGTCCTTACTTTGATAGGCATGCTAGTTGCAAACATCATTAAACATATAACAACAGTTAGAATAAGCTTCATTCACATCCTCACAATTTTGGACGCATGACCAACTCTTTTGCAGCAAGTTCCTGAGCAAATGCATACAAATCTTACTGTTTGTAACATCTATAACGCATTCTTTGGTAATATCTTTCTTGTTTCCTCGTACAATTTGACAAGATCATAAAAGTAGCAAAATGATCGGAAATATCACTTTCTATAATGCCTGAATGAATATCACGAGTATCTACATTTGTGTATAATATTATCCAATAAAGAGACTGATTCACTCGTAACTCTCGTTGGAGATACAATTTGCTGCTGCATCATGTCCAGACCTAAGCATTGCATTGCTGTTAAAAATCCATCTGATAAGATATCCTTGTTTAAAAGGTTGATGTTAAAATCTACAAGCAATATACATTTACGCCTCTCTACTTTGATATTTTCCAATATTTGTAAGAGGTCTTCTTGAAATGCTTTTATGTCTGTACTCGGTTTTCTGTATATTGCACCACCGACGGCTTTTTGGTTGTCTCCAATTTGAATTCCTAGCCAATGTGATTCTGCGTGTTCTAATGTGTAGTCTGTAGTTACATACTTCACATCTGAGCGGACGTAAGGATCTACACCCCTTCCCCTAGAATTATCACTCCTGCATTTTACCTCTAGGGAGTATCCTCCATGTTAAAAATAGATTTGTCTAAAACCATCCAAACCTTTAAGCTTTATACAGTCCTCATAAAGGAGTTTTACAGAGTCAATATTTTTGTTCAGGGAACGCAAATTTACATGTGAAAAACTGAAAGAATTTACTGAGTTTACCGATGTCTCGGTATCAAACATACTTGTACATAAGTTAGGCCTATATGATGCTGCATTAGCAGCCATCTTAAGTCAAAGATAATGTTCGCAACATTTAAAAACAAAACGTAAAAGTTAGTCCAGCAAATGAAGGCTGGACACTTTGTAGTCGACGTCGACCAGGGCAATGCCGAACAGGTCATCTGGGTTTGAAATTGGTTTATGCGAGTCCTCATTGAGTTTGCACACAATGTTACCATAATTCGTACTGACACCTTTCACCAACCATGCCAACGTAGATCTTTTGGTTGCCATCAATAAGGCATAACGCATGGGTGTCAGGTCCTCCTTGAGGTACACCGCCCCCCCCCCCCCCCCCCCCCCTCTACAGTGGTCTTTCCCCTTCAACTGGAACCGCGCTTGGTAGAGACGGTTCCTCATTTTCTCTCTAACAAAACGCAAAAGAGAATCTCGGGGCTTCCCCTCCCTCTTTTTTCCGATTCGGCGACACGTTGATATGTCCCCTTCATCGACGTCCACCCCAGCCTCCTTCGCCACACTACATATTTTTCCAATAAAGGGCCTCCTCTGTCTCCTCATCCCCACTCTCTGGCAGCCCGCTGATGCGGAGATTGTCTCTCCTCTGCTGCTGACCCACCTCGTCATTCTTCAACTGCAGCCGAAGGAGATGGGGGTTCAGCACCTCCTTAACAGATTTCAGGAACACCTCCTTCACTGCCTGGACCACAGCTGGAAAAGCAGCCCGGACAGCTGCCCCCACTGCATTGGCCATCACCTCCCTCATCCAGACCTGCTCCCCAACATCAAGCTCTGCCAGATGGTCCTCCACGTCGAAATCGACAAAGAGGCCCCTCTGCTCCTCCTTCCCCTCAGCCGCCATACCTTGCACAGAAGCGACCTTGCGGTCAACCTTCTGGTTGGTAACAAATGGCCGTTTGGAAGTCGGCCTCTGATTTTTCGGCTCAGCTGGGGCTCCCAGAAACATGCCAGGCATGGTGGTTTTCCCCTTCTTCTTTTGACCAGGCATGAAGCCATGAGGATGAGCATGTATAAAGGAATGAGCAGGAGCCACACACAGTACACAAGACGTGGCAGTATGGGACTACAGGAAACTTGAAGAGCAGAAATCTACTTTTCAGGATCAGGAATAAATGAATATTTCTACCTGATAGAAATGATCAGGCGGCGCCGAGAAGATCAAAACAGATGTAGAAACACATTAAAATGACTTTGACATGCAAAACACATGACCATAGTACAGGAAGAACGCAAATCAGAGCACAAAAAACAGATGAACTATCATGACCTGCTGCTGCTGCTTTATACGTCGGGAGTCTTATGAATTTCATAAGTAACCAGGAATTCTATAATGTTTCTACAACTAAACGTAAAATTTGTCTGAGTTAAGCAGATTTTAACCACCTAATATAAAGGCGATTGCACACATTTCAAATGCATGTTTGTCGAATTAGTTTAATCTTTTCTTATGTATATCATTTCAATTTGTGGTCATTATGGAATTAGAACACACAATCAGTTTATTGATTTCTAGAACAAAAAAAAACACTTTATTCGTCAAATGTTATTTCAAATAACATTTCTTGAATCACCATCTTAATCACCACAATCTCGTGTAAAAAGACTTTGTACATGGCGTGTCTAATAACACAATAATCGCGCCATGATGTCTACCCAGGACGAAAAACCAGTAGAAACCAGTAAGGAAAAACCATTAGAATGTCTACTGGTTTCTACTGGAAATTTTCTATTGGTTTGAATATGGAAAGTGAAATAATTTCCTGTAGAAACCATTAGGAAAATACCAGTAGAAACCAAATAGGAATCTCTACTGGATCCAATAGAAGACCAACAGAAGACCAGTAGAATACTAGAGACCAGTAGGAATCTGTACTGGATCCAATAGAAGACCAGTAGAATACCAGTATGAAACTCTACTGGACCCAGTAGAGATTCCTACTGGTTTCTACTGGAAATTTTCTACTGGCTTGAATATGGAAAGTGAGATTATTTCCAGTAGAAACCATTAGGAAAATAATAGTAGAGTACCAGTAGGAATCTCTACTGGTTCCAATAGAAGACCAACAGAAGACCAGTAGAATACCAGTAGAAACCAGTAGAATCAGAATGTTAATCCGACGTTAAAAATATTGATCTAACAATGATCTAAATTTATGTTAAGATAATTCGAACCGTGGCATGGTCCTAAATGGTCTTACTTAATCCTATCCTTACCTATACTTCATCCTATCTTATCCTATTCTATCCTATTCCTATTATATTTCCTACTCGGACCTTTACATACTTCATATATATAGTGGTACGGTTATAAGGTTCATAAGATATTGGTTAGTAAAACTTTTTACATAAGAAGATAATTTTTCGTTCCTGTTATCAGTATTGTCTTCACTTAAGGAGGTGACATTCACTATTTTATGTTTAAACTTCAAATCATGTATTTGTATATATACTCCTTTTATATAGTTATGTGGAAGTTATCTTTTTAAAAGTACAAAATTGTGACACGTAAATGCTCATGAATATTCATGAGGTCTCACTGGTTTCTACTGGTCTCTAATGGTTTCTACTGGTTTGACTTTGTATTTTTCATACTCCTTTTCAAACCATTAAATCTCACTGGTTTCTATTTGTTTCTACTGGTTAAACTTTGATTTTTTCACACTCCTTTTCAAACCATTAGGTCTCATTGGTTTCTTCTAGTCTCTTATACCAGTAGAATTCACTGGTCTCTAATGGTTTCTACTGGTTGACTTTGTATTTTTCACACTCCTATTCAAACCATTAGATCTAACTGGTTTCTACTGGTCTCCAATACCAGTTGATTTCACTGGTCTCTAATGTTTTCTACTAGTTTCTACTGGTTTGATTTTGCAGTTCCCCTTCAGACCAGTAGACTCTACTGGTTTATGAAAAAAACAGTAGAAACCAGTAGACGCTCTTTACTGTTTTTTACTGGTTTCTATGGGAATTTCGACCTAATACCATTAGAATCCACTGGTCTCTAATGGTTTGACTTTGTTTTTGTTTTTTTAAACAAAGTCAAACCAGAAGAAACCATTTAGAGACCAGTGGATTCTAATAGTATTGAAGACCAGTAGAAACCAATAGAAACCAGTGAGATCTGATGGTTTGAAAAGGAATGTAAACAAAATAAAGTCAAACCAGTAGAAACCATTAGAGACCTGTGGATTCTAATGGTAGTGAAGACCAGTAGAAACCAATAGAAACCAGTGAGATCTAATGGTTGGGAAGGAGTGTGAAAAAAACAAACAAAGTCAAACCAGTAGAAACCATTAGAAACCAGTGGATTGTAATGGTATTGAAGACCAGTAGAAACCAGTAGAAACCAGTGAGATCTAGTGGTTTGAGAAGGAGTGTGAAAAAAAAAAAAAATCAAATCAGTAGAAACCATTAGAGACCAGTGGATTCTAATGGTTTCTACTGGTCTTCAATACCATTAGAATCCACTGGTCTCTCATGGTTCTACTGGTTTGACTTCGTAGTTCCTCTTCAGACCAGTAGACTCTACTGGACCAGTAGAAACCAGTAGACGGTCTCTACTGGTTTCTACTGGTTTGTATGGGAATTTCGACCTGGGTATGTCGTGTCGAGTTCACTCGGCACACTACGTACTAAAAATATATAAAATCTTATTATCTAAAAACACGAACAACGATAAAAACAATACATGTACCTTGAACTTGTAAACATGTTTAATAGTTGGAGTTTTAGTATCAATTCCGAGTGTCTCACATTTACACAAATCGTTTCTCGTACCTTTCGAAATTTCACAATTTCGAAATTTCTTTTTAGAGGTGTGGTAAACATATTTTGACTTTCTCTCATTTAACGTCTATTCAAGCTCAAGACACGAACAGCATTATGTTGTTTATTAAAAAATCACTAATATCTTTGAAGAGACTTGCATTATGAATTGTTTTGTACAGTATCGATATATTCAAAATCATATTACTTGTATATCAAAACATCATGATGATGATGATGGCTGAGATATTATATAATGCCGTCGTGGATTATTCTATATATTTTACGTGTAAAAACAAAAAATCTGCCGACATTGCTTGAGATGCTCTTTTTGTCATCCAATCAACAGAGATTCACCAGCCCAGCCTTATCCCAAATGACACGCAACGATGGAATACTACATTGATTTATTATAGCTATTTGTGATTTAAATCATTAGAGGTACATAAAAAATGACAAGAATTTTAAATTTGGCAAACAATAAATCAAACGACAATTATCCAATATTCAACCAAACGTGGTACAGAGATTGATCAATGCAAGGGAATGAACTGATGAGATAAAATGCCGAATTCTTAAAATGTACACTGTGAATGAACTTCATCAATAATCAGAAATGTCATCATGTGTTTTCAACCAAACGTTCAATTTTTCTGGTGATCGACACCAGCAGAAGCACACTTATCAACTGCGTGGTTGTTGAATTCTTTCTTTCTTTTTTAAATATAGCATTATAAGTTGTGTCCATTATTGAATAGGAACATATTATCAGTTAATAGATTTCTAGAATAAACACGTCTTTAGTGTAAGGGCTTCCGCGGATAATTTAAATTTACAACTATAAAGTTTTTTATTCATGTACATGCAGGATTGAGCAGGCTCTCCTTATTACTGGGTATATGCCTAAAATTTCTTTGTAAAAACACATCTTTATTCTGCAAATATCATTGCGAACAATTTTTTGAATCAAAATTGTTATCACTACAATCTCGTGTAAAAATAATTTGTACAGGGCAAGGCTAATGACATAATAATCTCGCTTTTTTATGTACTGTCCAGGTTTGCAATTTGAACGTTTATTGACTTCACTCAGCAACACTTTAAACACACGTACAACGATAAAAAGAATACTTTGAACTTGTCAACATATTAAACAATTAAGTACTGATATGACTTCGAGTGTTCCACAATATCTAAACAAGAACACAATTTGTCTCTTGTCACGCGAGGGTTTATATTCTTTTTTAGAGTCGTGGTGAACTTAGTTAGTCTTTGTCTGATTCAATGCCTTTTCGACCTCATGTACACGAGTTCTCTTTATCAAAAAATCACTGATATCTTTAAAAAAAAAAAGTATATTAAAACATCATGATGATGATGGCTGAACTACCGCAGAAAATATTCCTAGATGAGATATTTACGCCGTCGTGAATTATTCTATATATTTTACGAATAAAAACAAAAAAATCTGCAAACATTGCCCTGATATGCTATTTTTGTCATACAATCACCAGAGATTCACCAGCCCAGCTATATCCCGAATGACATGCAACGATGGAATACTACATTGATTTATTATAGGTAGTTGTGATTTAAATCATTAGAGGTACAAAGAAAAAAAATGGCAAACAATAAATCAAACAATTATCCAATATTTGCGCAAGCCTAGTATAGATATTGACTAATGCAAAGGGGTTGAACTGATGAGATAAAAGGTCGAATTCTTAAAAGGTACACTGTGAATGAACTTCATCAATAATCAGGAATGTCATCATGTATTTTCAACCAAACGTTCTATTTGTCTGAGCAGAGATGATTAAAACCAGCAAAAGCACGCTTGTCAACTGCGTGGTTGTCTAATTATTTCTTTCTTTCCTTAAGTATAGGATTGTAAGTTGTGTCCATTATTGAATAGGAACACATTATCAGTTAATAGATTTCTAGAATGAACACGTCTCTAGTGAAAGGGCTTTCTCAGATAATTTCAATTTACAATTTACAAATTTAAAATATTTGAACAGGCCTTCCTTAATACTGGGTATATGCCTAAAATTTCTTTGTATAAACACATCTTTATTCTGCGAATATCATTGCGAACAATTTTTTGAATCAATATTGGTATCACTACAATCTCGTGTAAAGGACAAAAGTAGAGGACAAGGCTAATGACATTATAATCTTTTTTATGTAATGTCCAGGTTTGCAATTTGAACGTTTATGGAGTTCACTCAGCAACACTTGAAACTAAACACACACACAACGATAAAAAACGAATACCTTGAACCTGTCAACATCATAAACAATTAAGTACTGATATGACTCTGCGTGTTCCACAATATCTAAAGAAGTACACAGTTTGTTTCTTGTCACGCGAGGGTTCATATTCTTCTTTAAAGCTGTAGTAAACTTAGTTAGCCTGATTAGTTAGTCTGTCTGATTCAATGTTTTTTCGACCTCATGTACACTAACTGTTTCCTCTTATTTGTAAGTAAAATCACTGAGACATGCATTACGCATTATGAATTTTTTCTACAGTACGAATGCTTTCACAATCACTTTACTTTAACATGATGATGACTGAATTACTGACATGCAGAGAAATTCCCAGATGAGATATATGTATGCTGTTGTGGGGTAATCTATGCTTGTTTTCGAATGAAAAGCAATTTAACAACTGTTTTTAGGTTGAAAGGGTGCATTTTAGAGATTACACCGAGTAAAGTCAATAAAGCTAACACACAGCATTACAAGTAAAATGATTAGATGCACATTATATAGAAGTGCAGTAGACTTACGGTCAGCTCTTTTCTAACTGGGTTTTTCAGACTTGTTGACTAGGCATTTTGAGCCCTGCCCCCCCCCCCTCCCGAAAAAAAATAAAACAAAAACGTTTGTTTAGATTTCTTATGTATTTTGTTTTTAAAGAAATTGTCTCAAAACTCATCTTTATGATTTTTTTTTTTGCATAAGATCTGTATTTTGATAAGTTTAATTGTAATCAAGAGAAATGCCTAGAAGGCGCAATTGACAGTGATATAGAGGAAATAGTCAGAACGCCCAAGCATCTTATTTGTATACAATGTACAAAAGTAAATGACATTGCTTATCTTGACATGTAGTTATAGTTATCTAAAGTCCATATCTTGATATTGGCCAACGCCGTCTTTGATACATATCTGTGCCTATGACATATGTTTAACACGCAAACCCGTGCATTGAGGATGTATGTTGCTTGTGTCCATTATCGGCCTGTTGTGTCCACAATTTCTTCCATATCACAATTTGTTATTTGTCTATATTATCATGCTATGGTAAATGTCTGGTAAAGGAATGGATGGCCCTAATGGAGATTTATGGGATACGTAAGCCATGGTTGAAAATTACCAAGAGAAGAACCCGCCTTAATACAGGTTTATTTCAAATAAATGTTTTCATGCCTACGAATCAACTTTTCATCACCGAGTCCTGGAATGCGCTATATCGCCTTAAGATAACAGTACAGTGACATGTTGCACTGGTCTTGATATCCACTATGACCTACCAAATGACCGCCATTTTTCAAAATGGCCGCCACGAGTGACTACTTTTAACCATATCTCGGCTAATCAGTATAAAGAGTTGCAACTTATGTGGCATTAAACCGATTATAGGGGTTAAAAATCCAGGAAGTTCATGAAACTTATTTATGACATAACATGACATTCTCCATAACAGCTGACATTGATGCCGACAGCTGGTTTTATCTTTATGAACAGTACATTGCAAGTATTCTGTTTCAGTGGGGTTTTGGAGTTTGGAGAACCATAACTGCGCATTAACATTAGTACTGTTCTTGGCTTTTGTACATCATATATTTGGCCATATTTTCCATTCTTTTTAATTCTTTAGTGACAAGAGTTTTTGAAACATGAATACATTTCTTTGATCAAAAAAAGTTAATTTTAGGGGGGAAGTTGTTCAATGTATTTTTTTTCATCATACGAGGTACCATATTAAAGTGCATGAAACTTCAAACAAGACGGTACCACATTACTGGACTTTGAGGTGATTTCCATTACAATATTTGGGAAATAATTTTAATTTGATTGATTAAAAAAATGATTTTATGACATACTAATTTCATCATATTTCCAGAAGAACTTTATCTAAGAAAGTGAAACTTTGTAACATATTGAGCAAAGTGAAACTTTTCAAATAACTGCCTAAACAGATTGTACATACGATGTGCAAAAATCAAGAACAGTAGTAATCTTGATACATAGTGATAGTTCTCTGAAGTCCTGAGTACTGAGCCAGTATAGTTACAAAAACTCACAATGTAAGCCGATTAAGACAAAACAAGCCGTCGGCATGAAGGTCAACTGTGACGGAGAATGTCAAACTTATTTCAGGATCAACATAAATAATTGCCATAAAATCAGATTAAAGCCCGCATGAATTGCAACTCTTCGTGCAGTATTGACCGAAATATGGCCCAGGGTAGTCACTTGTGGCGGTCTTTTTGGAAAATTTTTATTTTAAGGCGATATAGCGCATCTCAGGACCCAGTAATAAAAAAGTTGATTCGTAGGCATGAAAACATACATTCCCAAATAAGCTGTATTAGGCTTTGGCTAATATCAAGGAATGGACTTAAATTACAGTAACTATTATTAGCATGAAACTAAAATCTTTGGAGGGAAATAGTAAAAAATCACATTCTTTGCCCCGAAATGTTATGAAAATCCTTACAATGCCTACCAAATGTAGTGCCATCTTGTAAAAAAAAAATGTTACCCACTTTTAAATGATACCTAATGTGATGTGGAAGAATGTTCCATTCAAATGTTCTTAAATAGTAATCAATACTACATCTCCACGTCGGCCATTTTGCGAAATTGCTTCCATTTTTCCAGCTGTAAAATATCACGAGACGTAGATAATGTGCAGGCTGGCCATGTTGACACCCAACAAACTTTTACAATAGCCCCTGTCGGGTGGACCCCCAAAATCGGGGTTTGCTACCTAGGTATAGCTTTCAGCTACCAATTCTTGTTTTGGAGTCGTCTGTTGCACAACAAATTGTCGCCGGCGACAATAATTTGTGCTGCAGGTGTTGTTCCCATTTTTTGCCCTCACTGGTGACAGTTTTTGCAGGCAAACTGATAGCTAGTTGCACAAATTGTCGCCAGTCCCAGTCTTCAAGTTACATAAGATATTGCCGTGTGTGTTGCGCGCGTGCTGGCGTATGAGGAGGGACTATTTCGGGTACGATACACACAAACCTTGATTTTGATCCGTTTACCTGGTACCGCTAGCCCATAATCCACATACACAAAATGCCAAGTTTAATAATCACCCGTCCGTCGATATTTTAAACACTGATGTTCGTAAATATTAAAACATAACCCACCCTCACACACGCGCACACACAATATACACACCTTTTATACACACACTCATTCAAACACACATCCATCACACAGTGGTAAAAAGTCGATTACAGTGGGTTAACGACCGGGGACGTCCTAATTCTCCCTCAATCAATTAACCCCCCACTTACCCATTTCTCCCCACAGGCACGGACACACAAACACACATACACACCCTTGTTACACGCACAAATGTAATAACGCCAACAAATGTAACAAACGCCCACAAATGTAACAACCCGCACAAATGTAATAACACTTTACCCACAAATCTAATAATTTCACCCACAAATGTAATAACGCACTTTACCCAAAAATGTAATAATTTTGAACCTCCCACAAATGTAATAATGACTTTACCCACAAATGTAATAAATTTTAGGGGATATTTTGGCGAATTTCTTCGAAACTGAAACCCTGTACTAAAGCATGGGTAAAGCGCGCAGTCTTTATTACAGACCCAATTATAGGCGCGATCTTTTCTTCCTGTGGAATAACATTCCTCCAGACCGATTATTTAAAGAATAAGAACCTATTCTTTCCTCTTTTGTAAAGTTACTCACTGATTATCCTTCCATCGTGACAACCTCTGACTTCCATTGATTTTCGCCGAATTTCCTTTTAAAGTCGCCCATTTTCCGTGACCTCCATATCAAAGTAATCCAAGGTAGAAAAGGGCAAATTACGTATTGTGAAAGGTAAAATGTAACATAAAGAATAATTATGTTCCTCAATATGTTATTTCGTGTGCATAGTTACTCACTGATTATCCTTCCACCGTGACAATCTCTGATTTCCTTTCGTCTTCGCCGCATTTCCTTTTAAAGTCGCCCATTTTCATATTGCCATATGAATCGAAAAAATGAATTTTCATGTAAGACGTCATGAACTTATTTTACTCGTTTATGCTTATCTCGATTATCCTTGATCAATTTTCTCCCAAATTTCAGCATGTTGTGCCTAAGACATTGTTCTTTTTCACGACTGCCTTAATTTTTCATTTTGATTAGGTCTTCAAAGTGTAAATTTGATAAAAGTCATTAATGTCACGTTTGTACGTGTACTGTAATGTCAATGGGAGGGGCATTTATTTCAAATCATGAAATGACTTGACGATCTTTTAGGAGCTGTATCTCGCTTATGTTTGTATCTTTTACTCTGAAATATTGATATGTTGTACCAAAGTATACTAGCTTTTGGAAATGTGTCTTCATTTTCTAATTAGATGTCGGGATGGCAAAATATTAGCTTGAACATTGATTCCTAAATCATTATAGCCCCCTTTTCTGCTTTACGTGTTAAGTGAATGGGAAGATTTGTGGCTCAAAGGGTAAGGCGTTGTTTTAAGAACGCGAGGCCCCCGTTTCGAATCCTGGTGTGCTTAGGGTGAGTTTTTCATTTCTTTTGCAATGTGATTTTTGTGACCTGCTTCTGTTCAATCCCTCACTTTGTCATTCTCTTTGAGAGTTTCTTTCCCATTTCCCCCCTCACCTCTTTATCTTAAATGACTATTAATTACATGTTGTTAGCATATACATGTGACCATTTAGGCAAGTCTCTTTCGTGAGTGCTGCATCTGATTTCTAATGAATAGAACCATGGAAGGTCCATGGTGTCATCGTGCATTTACCATCCCAAGTCCGTGCACAAATTTGCCAATGCAGACCACCTTATACTTGTCCACAAGTATGTCTTGTTACATTTGTGGGCGATTATTACATATGTGGTTGCAACAACCCTCCATACGTACACGTATATTTACGCACATCAGACTCATATATATCCATCACTCACATACGTACCTTCACACGTTGCTAAGTCGATTGCGATAGGTTTTACGACCGGGGACATCCCCTCTTTCAAATGCCCCGATTCTGAAATGTCCCTGGAATTGAGTGCTTACAAGTGCGCCTATCCCTGAAACGCACGAAACACATCCCCCCATTCCTCCACATACACAGGCACACACACACACACACACACACACACACACACACACGCTCTGCAAACTTTAACGTGACCTTTTATATTGGTTTGTTGACTTATGTGTTGGTTTTCATGTATTGTGTTTGTCATCACCAAAAATGTATGCCCCTAATGGCCTTGAAGGTTTCAGCATGATATTGAATGTATTTCGAAGAGTGGCGTCAATTTGTAATGTCAGGGTTTTGCACAAATTGTCGCCGGCGACAATTTGTGCAGGGGCGACAATTTGCGGTGCAACACGGTCTCTTAAATTTCTCCATCTTACTTCTCTCTCCATCTGTCTCTTCTAGTCTTACTTCACTGTACCCTTACCAATTGTGCCTCTCCCCCATCTTTGTCCATCTTTCCTCTCTCTTGTATCCTTTACTCCTCCTCCCTCCCCTCCCCTCTCTCTCTCTTTCTATCTATCACCTTGCCTTACATACAGTACTCTTATCTGTCCCTGTTCTCTACGCTATGTTTCTTCCTTCTCTTTCCTCCTCCACCGCTCCCTAATATTTGTTGACTCTGCCACTCTCTGTCCTGTCATGGATGAGTTGATACTATTGCAGCGTGAAGGGTAAAGGCTTGCACAGTCACAGCATTTTACAGAAGAACATTATTATTACGATTAGATATGAATGAATTGACTTCGAATGTCATTTATTTATTGTCAACATCCCATGAGAGCACAATAATTTTTTTTTTTAATTAACAAATACATGTCAATAAATCTATGACAATCATTTATCAAGAGCCTCATTCGGCAAAGAAATTTTTTAATAAAAAAAAAACAATACTTAATCAAAAATTGAAGGGATATGTCCCTTTTACAATTTAAAAAAAATGGAATATAGGCCTATGTAGCACTTATCGACATGCTCTTTAAAAGTAATAAAGAATCTAAGCGTTTATTTTTTATAGTATTTTATCGAACAGTACATTTGAAATGGATTTAGAATTGGGTGAAGTAAATACATCGTTGAGTTCCACCAGACCTTTGTACTAACAACGGTCATTGTACACATCACACTCTAAACGGTCAAATATGAATAGGGCTGATATTTACATTTGTGATTATGTCAATTGAAGATACCATTGTTAATTAAATTAATGTTTAGCCTTTTCATGCAAGATCAACAGTACAAGATACTACTTAAATGCATATCGTTTTAACATAATGAAACAAGTTATCAACGGGAACTAAATGTGAGGTCCTACAAGACTGTTTGAAGTGATTTGAGAGTTAGTAACAATGCATTTGATAGATATAAAGACGTATACTAGGCTCTAAAATTGGTTGCAATTACGAGGAGGACATAAAAACATTCCCAGATAAGCTTGGACAATTCTAAATTCATGGTAAACATATTTTCATTTTTAAGGCAAAACTATTTGGCATCTTTGAACGGGTCTGTGATGTCAGGGGTCTATTTTCCCACGTCGCGATTATTTTGATACAATTATAAAAGAAAACATATCAGTCTAAGGTGAGGACGCGGTAGTTATTTCCCAGGTCAAAATACAATTTTGTAGATACCACTGAAAAAATGGACAAAATGTATTGGCATTTTCCTCACAATGAACGAACACAAAAATAACTTTAAGCGGAATCTCATTGACTGCTAGATCATGTTACTATGACCATGGATGTATGAAACACCTTGATATGACACTTTATTGAAATAAAGTGAAAAAAAAAATAGGACAGCGGAGGGGATACTTTAGCGAGGGAAAGATTTAAATAACGATAGAAGGGAGGAGATCGAAATGAACAATGTGTCCATGCTCGCAGATAAATTTATAATAAAAGTTAGAATTCTCTAAGAATATTGTCCTATCTTACTACATCCAGCTTTAGTTCTTTTCGAAATTTTATTGGAATACTACTGTGAATCCAGTGTACAACCCGCTGGACATTCAATTTAGTTCAGCCCATGGCACAGTATCCCACCCTCCTTACACACATGGTTTAGTCAGAATATCATGCGAAACATTGATGTGGAGTTCGAAATAATTCTGTGTTCCGCATTTGGTACACGGATCCTGAGGAGAAGAGCAATTAAGAGCTTCACAGAACTTCAATCGCACAATCGCACAGGTACAGGGATAGTATATTGTGTTCTCGATACGTCCTACAATAACACACTCAGGGATAAAGTTTGGGCATGGACCTTACAATGGTTCATGCTGGTGTGAGATGATATGTTTTTAGCACTGGGTTCAGTTGTGAATACTATACTGGCCCACGAGTCGTTGCCATGGTAAGTACAACTCCCTGGTTATAAGTGCCAGCATGGAAGTGTGTTTTTTTTTTCTTTCTTTTTTTTTCTATTTGCATAACATCCATGTGTATAGGGGATTTGTTATCGGGTTGAAAATAACCACGCATGACTGGCTCGGGTGAGAAACATATGGGCAAAATCTTGTTGAATAACTAGCAAAAAATGATAGTGTATGAAAAAGATGATACAATGTCATGAATGTGTACAGTACAATACACTGTGTGGGAATATCAGATGGTGTGCTACTAGGACTGATAGCAGAAAAGCGAAATTGGGATTCACTAATGAAAGCACGCCAAATTAATCCGAATGTTCAAATCATTTTAACACTATTGCCTGTCCAATATTTCTTTACTTCAAATTGTTATTTTTGTTTGTCTTTGCTGATCATGTATTCAGGCTGAATTAATTTTCTTCTTTAAAAAGAAATATTTTATCTGTAGGTATAATATGAACTAATTATTCCCGTCCTCCTGCGTTGATTAACAATTATGCCAATGATAAATTACATTATATTAAATAGACCTGCAATACACGACAGGTAATGTTGATTTTTTTTATTGGTTGATATTTCAGCACTCAGAACCTTTCAAGCAAGCACTAGTAGCTGGAAATTCGATTAAGTTTATCCTACGTAGCCCATGTGTGGTCCAAATATGAACCCGTCAACAACCCGTTTCGCAACAATTTTAAGAAAGTAGTGAGAACTTGTTTAATGAGATAACACAATAACTTAACTAGGGAATTATTGAATTTACACGTCGACGCCTTTGAAATATTATGAAGAAAAAAAGCAGATTGACCAAAGAAAAGGAGGTTCCATGTACTGCAGAAAAAAAAATCTATGCATTTGATATTCACTTTGTAATCGAATCCTTAAAACTGAAAAAAAAATTATTAGTTGCGTGCAAATCCCACAACATCTTCTTTGACGTCAAATGGATCCTTGCGCAACGGACGACAGGTAGCTTTCCTAAAGAGACGTAGACTTCGCTTCAGCGTCCCCTGAAATATTCTTGCCAATATCCGCTCATCTCACGTACGTGCCTGCAAGTAAAGAGTAAATATTAATGAATGTAAGTAACCGTTTTAGTAACCGTTTAAGTAAGGGATACACTTTAAACTTGGCAATCCAACAATTCTTAAAAAGATTTGATAAAACTTACTGATATACACATTAACCGCTCAATATTTTCCATAGTTTAACTGTGGCATAAATGTAGTAATATCAAAAGGTAAACTGTAAACTGGTTTATGGTTACTTTTTTAACCAACACCCTACACAAACATTGTAATTTTGTCACCGTCACATTACATTGACTCGACTTCAAGTAATCAATGGGATTTTTTTCGCCAAACAGGTATTTTGCGAGGTTACAGAATACCAAATAAATTATGACCATGTTTAGAGTATTCCAGTGACATTGGGGATTAAATCCGAACGCCGTATTTTATAGTTCATACTTCAAACTGCGCTATGTACCGGAAAACTGGCAGTGTGCAATGCTTGATATGCTAAGTGTGAACTAATGGTGATGCAGAAGTCAAATATTACAATTATGATTTGCCCATAACTTGTTACCCATATTCGGTCTATTTTGGACCAAATGGGTACTTCACCGACATTTGGGTTGGAACGATTTATCATGTGTATTATATTTACCTCCCTGTTTCACTGACCAGTGCGTTGTTTCGTATTTCAAAAAGTGCGTAATGGCCACATTGATCACAGCAACTTTCTCTTAAGTTTCTCAAATGAGACGTCTCTTTCCCATCCTCCAATTCTGCAGTAACGTTGAAAAAATTCCAAGTTTTCAATCTGAGTCGAATACCTTGACCGGGGCCAAGGATATGCTTACTTGGTGCTGAATGGTCATCGTCGACATAAACGGTCATAGTATGTTCAGTGCCATTACAAATCAGTGTCCCGATTCGAACTGCATTTCCCATTGCTTCGATCTTACAACTCCGCTGGATACTAAAAACATGAACAACCGTTAAGTGCAGCCAAATGAAGAATGTGAAGTTTGCGACACCCTGAGTGCGCGACAACCAGTCATTCGCATGAGGGGCATTGTTTGTTTGAGTTGCTATCAATAGGCTTCATCTTATTAGCCTACATTTCAGACGGCCCAGTTTTATGAATTGTTTCAGTCTATATCTTAGTTACTCATAACAACTAAAGAGCACAAAGAACAAACCTAAGCAAATCTACAAAAGGGGTATTGGGAAATCCAGTAATTCCTTATGCATAATTCAAGATGTTACTTTGATAAAGGTATGTATCGTGGATGTAGCAAGATATTTTGATTCGTTTATATGGCTCTCGAATTCAAAACTTAAAGATTGGAACGAGTACGCAAACCTGACGCAGTTGAGGAACCCGCCATAAATACAGGTTGTATTTGTGTATGTTTGTGTTCATGCCTACAAATATTTTTTTCAATGAGTTCTGAAATGAGCTATATCGCTTTAGAATAATACTAGAGTCGTATGTTGCACTGTTGTTGACATCCCCTATGACCTATTAAATTAAAGCCATTTTCGAAAATGGCCGCTGACTTCTTCTGGCCATATCTCAGTTAATACTGCACGAAGAGTTGCAATTTGTGTGGGTTTTAACTGATTGTATGGGTTAAACAATACAGGCAATCCTGAAACAAGTTGATATTCTCCCACAACCGACCTTCATGCATGAGCGTGGTGAGTGCGCTTTACAGCTGCCCCCACTCTTTTTGCAACTTTCACTAGACTTTTCTTGTTCAGCTGGAATCTAGTTATAAGTATGTTACCAGTTTGACTGTACTAGTTTTCTGAGACGATAGGGCAATTTGGGAGCTTTAATTGTGCTTGGTTCTATGTGATATTCTGGTTTTAACTTTTCAAGTTTTGGGGTATACTATACCCATAGCACTGACCCGGAGGACTACCTTCACTACAGTTTATTGTGGTTCACCCAATGACACAATGACGACAATGAAAGACTTCAGCATCAGTACCCTCCTTTCACTGGTTCTTTTGTGTTTGTCCAACACCTTGAAAGAGAACCTTGCTTCTTCATCTATTCATACCTGGTCTGTGAATAGAAGTCATTACTACCACCATTGTCATCACTTTACAGGGCGGGGGATTTTATACTACAGCTATTCAACCTGTACATTTTGCAATGAGTTGGCAAAAGCTGGTGATATACATCCCAATCTTGGCCCCGGTGAAAATGCTAAGGATAATGGAGTTTCTTCTGCAGCTTCTACACGGAGTGTAAGAGATACCATCACCCGCAGAGTGGT
The DNA here is from genome assembly GCA_963669155.1 of Arbacia lixula. Classification (NCBI taxonomy): domain Eukaryota; kingdom Metazoa; phylum Echinodermata; class Echinoidea; order Arbacioida; family Arbaciidae; genus Arbacia; species Arbacia lixula. Next base: position 68,627 of record CAVLGW020000018.1, read on the forward strand.
GTCTAGTAGAGCTGAACTGTTGAATCTACGCTGCATGCATCGAATTGACCCAGGTACTTGGAAAGCAATCACGACACTTGGGATCTCGAGTAGACGCCCTAGTCACAGGTGCTGCAAAGGAGGAACACGCATAAGAAGGCGTGCTTAAACCATCAACGAGACTTCCAATAGCTCCCAAGATCATTGGGTCCCATCTCTGGGCTCTGGACATTGTCATATGGTGCTCTGGAATATGGTGCTCTTGATCTCTTAAGAAGAAAATGCACAAGGTGACAGAATGTGGATATCTTGGCACTCACTGAAACATGGCTTGCAGGAGATGAACGTAATTGCCGGGTCTTATCTGATTACTCCAACGACCTCCGATCTCACCAGTTCATTAGCTCACCGAGAAAAAAAAAGATCAAGTGGTGGTGTCGGTGCATGCCTTCATCATAGTTTCATCATTCTTGGAAAGGACTTTGGCACTCTTGAATATTTCTCATTTCAAGTGAACATTAAAAGCCTCTTCAGCTGGTGATAATCTACATGCCACAGAGAACTATAGACCGACGATCAACATCTTCCATCTTTCTTGATGAATTTGCTACCTTTCTTGAAGGATTGACATCTAAACGCAACCATCTCGTGATCCGTGGTGACTTTACCTTTCATGTCAACGATGATAATGATTGAGATGCAGTTTTGTTTCTGGACCTGATTTCGTCAGCCAAGTTGATCCAGCACATTGACTTTCCTACCCATTAAAAGGGGGATTCTTACAAGAGTATGTGATAATGTGATTTCTAATGTCCAATCATCAAACATTCTTCCTTCTGACCACTCATCTGCCAGCTGCAACTTAACATCAAGAAGCCAGATTTAATCACCATTACATGCATCGTAGTCTACTTTGTAGGCGTGGGTTCGAATCCCACTTCTGACACCATTTGTAACAATTTCGGGTCTGTTACCACCCTTTCGTTCGTTTCCACGAAAGTATATCGTGCCTCAACACACACCACACCGAGCATCACCTCAGCCTACTCATCATCACGCAAATCGTGGGGTTAGGCCATTTCCTGACCTACTTTTAATCTGACCTAGTCTTTCTGACCCAGTTTTTTTGCCATTCATTTTGTACACGAGGCAGTTTTTTTTATGAGACGGCCTCTGTTATTGGCTACTGTGCTAATGAATATTAAAGACTATGGCTTGTCGAAATTCTACACCCGGGTGCGTTCTCATTCACTGCATGCACGTGCATTTAGCGAGCTAGCTGCTCGCTCATTCACTTTCCTAGTATAGGTTAGCTGAATGAAGCTGTAGGGATTATTTTCCGCTACTTTGCTTTCCTGTTTTTAGCCCTCTGACTGCAATTTTTTCCGTGTGTGGATATATTGTGACGGTTCTGACAGCTGGATGTGGCATTTTGTTGAGTTTTTGGTGAGTTTCGGGCTGGTTTAGAATGCTTGGTATATGACTGTTGTGTGATGACTGAGGTGTGACTGCCGTTTGTTTTTCCTCGCCGTGAACGCATTACGTGTGTGTAAGACTGGGCTGTAGCGCGAACAATACGATAATATAGGTAGACATAGATCCGAGGTTTTTTGCTTTGCATCCTTTTCAGTCGCATTTCAGTTCTAATTTGGTTCACAATCCTGACCAGCACTGTTTTAGTTATCGTGTAGCTTTCATCAGTATACCTCTAAACATTTTTTTTTTGCAGTTTAAATCAGGTGTGTTCTCAACACTTCAAATTTCATCGCAGACCCAGTCCCAAACACTCGTTTTGCTGTGATCGTGTTGTGGCTGTACTTGTGCAGAGAGAATGGCTGCTGTCCTCTTTTATTCTCTAGTTGCTTTCTTCCACAGGTTCTGCAAGCAACTTGTCACAGTTTACCCCCTTTTGATGATATGTATATATGTATATCTTGTATAATAAAGAGAGCCTGCTCAGCAGGTGTTTCATTCTTCCTTTCTTCATCTTTCTAGTTCTCTGAACCCCAAATGATGAACAAAAAAAAATCCACAATAGCTATGTAAAGAAAGAAACAAACAAAAATAATCACGCTTTTTTCTTTTTCACTTCCAACACATCTGTTTCTATGGACCTTTTTTTCCCTCCATGATGCATGTTCTAAAACTGTACTCCTCAGAGGGCAATGATTATATCAATGTAGTTACTAAATTCCTGTAAATTGTTTCAAGAAAACCACAACTTTTCTTTACTTGAGGTAAATGTCGTTCATCATGACAAAAATACCATCAAAGTTTGAGGTGTAGGAACACTCCCTGAAAGAACATGGAGAAAAATGAATACTTAACATCACATTCGCATTCCTTTGCAAAATGTAGACATCACATGCCTGTCTGGAAGGTCATAATACTTAATAGTTTGAGAACTTCCCCCAAGACAAGCTTGCAATGTTTACATTTTGCAAAAGAATGTGTTGATGCATAGTGTAGCGTCCAGACTACGAAGGTCACTCGTAGGACGTTGATAGTCGACCTACACTCTAAAACTTTTTGTTCTCTTGTTATAAACATGCTCTTATCTCTTGACTACCAATGCTACCAATGCTAACAAAATCTTGCTTCCGTGATAAAATCAAACATTTTTCTTTATTTGTTGGTTATCTTATTGTGATACTTGCGCTTCTTTTGGATCGTGCCTTATCAAAATTCTCGGAGTATAAATATTCATTGTGTCTAGGAACGTAAGACTATCAGTTGTTTGTAATACTGTATCAGCTCGCGCTCTAAAGCGCGTTCTCATTGACATCCCATTCGCAACCGCTCTCTGATTACACTCTCGGAGTCACGTGGCTTTGTCCACGCAGGAATTGCCGGCGCCGGACTGCTCCACTACAGAAAAAGGGGACGGTGCTCTCAGAAAGAAAATATAATGTAAAAAAACACTGGATTTTTGTGGGACAATAGGATAAAAGTGAGTTTGTTTATCCTTGTTGTATTATTGAAGAATACATCATCTCATGAAAATGTTATTGAATGATTGAATAAGGAATATTTTTGGTAGAAATTCATTATGCACCCCTATCAAACAGTCGATGACTCCAATATTTTTTTTCTCTAGCGAGATTTGGGGAAAAAGAGACGGGAGATTCCATTTTGTTCTAAGGGATTTAGAGCATCATGTCGGGAGGGACAGATAAAAAAATTATAAATAGTCTGATAAAACCTAGCAAACATGAAATAATTATAACACAAACACATATCTATTTACTCAACTTTTATCACAACATGGCATTTGTGCACAGTAATAGGTTTTCTAGTGTCCTTATATCAACTCATTACCCACATACAATGGTACAAAGGAACAGCTGATATATCGGCATGAGCGTGCTCTCGCAGGCTGTGGCCGATTGCAGAGAGCAAGGATTTCTCTCTCAGCTGTGAAAAAGTCTGGCGTCTATGAGCTAGCGTGCAAAAAAAAAAATTGCGCCTCCTGGCCGCCTCTTTGGCCGCGCCGGCGCGAATGTTCGACAAGCCATACCATAGTCTTGAATATTCATTAGCACAGTAGCCAATAACAGAGGCCGTACTGAGTGAATGGCAAAAAAACTGGGTCAGAAAGACTAGGTCAGATAAAAGTAGGTCAGGAAATGGCCTAACCCCAAATCGTGCATGGTAACTCATGACTTCACAAGCACACACATTTGATCATTACAGAATGAATCAAACTTGCAAAGAGTTGTCCATATAATTACCGTGCATAAAGACTTTAATAATGACTTGAACTTGTTGCTCTCTTCTGAACTACCTCTCTAAAACTATATATATCTCCAAACTGACTTTCTTTGACTACCACCCCTCTTATATACCCAGTCCCCACCCCATGTGCAGTGCCAGTCGAACCGAGAACCTGTACAGACAGTGCATTGTGCACTGGCCTTCATACACATTACATTGCAGCCTATATGCACTTACATGTACAGCATGTATACCAACACACTGGCACAAAACTTTTATTTACAAACATTGACTGGCTGCCTACTGCCTGAGATGGTTTGTGGAAGAAAGGGGAGATAACATGAAGTAGACTGGAGAGGAGGGAAGAGGGAGGGTAAAGTTCACAGGGAGAGAGAGAGAGAGATAGGAGAGGGGAGGAGGGTAAAGTTCACAGAGAGAGGGAGAGATAGGAGAGGGGAAATAGAAACTACTAGTCTGATAAATCAGACCAAGAAGTGAAAGGGGGGTTGCAAAGAGAGGGTGACAGAAATACTAGGATTGGAGGGAAGTTTTCACAGTTTTGTAACAAAGCGTACTAGTCCACTATGCTGCAGAGCGTGCGGATTTTCTCTCCGCCGAGAACTTGCCGCCTGCGGAATTTCTGACACAACCGACCGGCGCGCCGCCGCGGCGTGTCACATGCTGATTTATTCACATTATGCACGTAAATACTATGTGAATGGAAATGCCTATTTTACTGCATTTAACGCGATGCGATGATTTTTCGGACTCGAGACTTCATTCTACACATATTACTCTCCCGACACGCAGTGATTATCAACATCATTTATATTTAAGACGAAATGGCTATTAGACAAAATTTTACCAAACGAACGTTGGACAAACTGATAAATGGACGATTTGGCATTAGACGAAATGGATTTAGACGAAATGGTTGGTAGACGAAATGGTTGTAGACGAACTGGTTCTAGACCAACTGGTGATTAGACGAAATGGCTATTGGACGAAATGATGACCGGACGAAATGATGACCGGATGAAATGGGTGAAATGGCATTTGACGAAAATGCAGTAGACGAAATGACTATTAGACGAAATTGCAGTAGACGAATTGGCAATATTCAGGACGAGTGAAACATCCCACTGTTACTATTATTTTGAAGCGATATAACGCAATTCAGGATTCAGTAATGAAAAAAAAATGATTCGTGGGCATGAAAACATACATTCAAAATAGAACATGTACTTAAGGCGGGTTCCTTACTTGGTGGTTTTCACAAGCGTCATGCTTGCAAACCCTTAAATCTACATTGAGCATTTTTCCCTGCAGATCTTTGTTCTTCATTTTTTTTTCTTCCTTTAAAGCACTGTTCGGGAATTTCACAAAGGTACAATTCTAAAATTTAAATGAAATCATCGAATTTTATGTATTGTAGCCTGTAACCCCATAAACTTTGCATTTTTATGGGCACCCCATAGTGAGTAATATGTTTTTTGATAATCTATAATTCAAATATGCATGCAGTCTTTGTAATTCAAAATTGTCTTTTTCATTAGATTTATCTGGTTAATTTCTGCATATATTAATTTTCTGTATATATAACAACTCATCATTATTTTATATCTGTCTGTGGAAAATCAATAAATTCAATTAAATATGCAAAAAAAATGAAGTTTCGTTTTGCATTTTGCGTATCATTAGAGAACGAGGTTCTTGGTGTGTTTTGGACAAATGTATCTGACAGTGATGATTTTTACGTTCTCGGCTCTTCGTAATAAACAGCCATGTCCCGAATGATGTTGATATACGAGCGAGTACAGTTGCACTATTTATTTACATTATGTGATTAGAAATAGTTGATTCTATTTCTACTTTCTTATCCGTTAATGAATATTTTGCCTGTATTTTCGTTTTGTAGGATGGTTTATCCTTCGGTATTTGTAAAGCACGTATTCTTATGTAATTTTTATTTTTTTGGTTATTCTTACTTCCCGTCCGGTCACTTTTATCATAGATTAGATATCAATATATATTGAACAATATGTTAAAGATCATCACATTGTACAAGCTTCCTGGCTTCCACTTACCCATATTTAATTGCTCATGATGATTGTTAATTCTTCTCTTTATTAAATAAAGAGTTGCATTGAAATATATTTGATGTTTATAGCAAATAATAGCGTGTGGGTTAAAATGTAAAGTTTGCCTAAATCGTTCCTAGCATGAACATGACCAGACGTGCTACCTTTAAACATTTTGCGACCCACCAATTCTCAATGAAATCTCATTAAAATTACTTCAAATACACACAAATCATTCAATCATTTTCACAGTATGCAACAAAAACCTATTCAAACCGACTTTTGATATAGCATTTTAATATAACTGTAAGATAAAAAAAAATGAATGAAATTTAATACCATAATTAACTTTGGTTGGAGGAACTGCCAAAGCGCTGCGAGCGCGCTATTGATATCGATCGGCTGCTTTGTACACGCGAGCGCGCTACCGCTTCGGTCCCATGAGCGTGCAAGCTCGCATTCTTAATATCAGTTATTGTTCATGCTTATTGCACATGTACTGAACGCTTTGCACACGCTATTGTTCATCGCATCGCGTGCACGAGATAATCGGCTTTCGGTCACGCGTGTTTTTACACACCTTTCAGATTGGATTTTCTCGAGTAATTTCGCGGTTTTTTTTTATTTGATATCGCATCATCAACATACCTCCCCCTCGCAAGGAATGGACTTGCTTCTTCGACCCTGATCTTGTGCCTGGTCATGTGCAACTAAACGTTTATTATCAGTTTGAAATAGATAAACAAAATCACTTTGCAGTAAGTAATGGAAAAGTATATTTGTTTCAAAATAAAGTGGTTCGAAAATGCCAACAAAAAAGTAAAGCACACCTGAATATGCCTCAAAATAAACTTGGCACAGAGCAGATTTTGGGCGGGCACGATGGGGAGTAGCAGCGTGGCACTGAGCTCTTCATATTACATACCACCTTGCAAAACATTCCAACTCCTATCAACAGTGCTTAAGAATTCATATTGAGTTAAGACTTAGGCCAGCCTTTTTGCAGGCCATAAAAATGTAAACTATGTAGGTATCACGTTAAAAGAAAGGAACTTCTCTCACAAAAGTATCACTGGAAACTGATTTTGAGCGGAATCATATTGATCGTGCGATTTCAAGTAGGGTTTAGACGTGTCGTTCCAAAATCCCAGCAATTCCTATATCTTACAGGCCGAAGAGTGCAATAGGGGCCTATACATTATATTGCATATAACGGCTATTCGCGCCGCAGTATCAGTTCACCGATGTACTCATCGCTGAAATACGGTATTTCAATGAAGACAATAGTCGCTGCAAAGCAATCATAGTTTTTCACTTTCCCTGAGAGGAATCGATTATGTATTACTGTGATATGTAATTGTTAAAACAAATGGGTTCCAGATCAAATGATGCAGAGTTTAACTCCATGAGCATCTTTCGAATTAAAATGAAAACATGTGCTAATCAGCTAATATTATTCTGTTTATTAATAAATCGTCAGCGATCGAACAATGTCCGTCATTATTATTTGCATCGTTTAAAGTTATATTTAAACTAGACAAATGTACAATAGGTTTTATATTGAAGAACACTTCATATAAATATGAGAACAACCTGAATAGCCATAACACATAAAAGTTGCTTGCATTTTCTTGGACCAACATGTGGTATTCAACTCCTGCTGTACCACATTGATGCGGCTGTATGGGATTAGTTTACTTTAATGTCAAGAACGTAGGCCTACAGACATTGTAAGATATATTTCAGATTTTTAATAACAACAACAGACGGTAAAGAAAATACTGGCAGTCTACTTCAGAGAACAACCTACCTGTTAAGCTTTCCGCTGTTTCGTTGTAGTCAAATGCGTGTAAATGAAAAGGAAAACGATAAGAGGTACATATTTTAGTAATTGAACGTGCACATGTAATTAAAAAAAAAATGTTCAAATATAAAAAAAAACAGTATCAGGCAAGTTGCCTCCCAGTATTTCACAGGATAAACGTGTATTTCTTCACATGAAATAACTAACAGGCACTTCATTTCCCTTTTACTATTTGGAACTGTACTATTTCATACTCCTGGAGTATATGTATATAAACACAACAAAAAAGTAAGTCCCCCCCCCCCCCCTTAAGCAAAATCGTATAACTTTTGATCGAAAAGTTTTGAGCAATATAATTTGGTCGGAATGTTCTTTAACTTTGACTAACTTCCGTGTGAAAATCGCATTAATCCACTCAGTCACGCATGAGTGAGCACACATTAAAGGCAACATTGTCACCTTTCAAAAGTCACAAGGGTAATTTTGAGATTCTGTAATATGAATTTTTAATTAATTCCATTTCTGGTGCATAATTTATGTCCTTTCATTGTTTATCATCCATCTCTGGATGCAAAAACACCTATCCCGACACTTAAACCATTGTTCTGGTTGAGGGAGCACCATTTACAAAATATTTATCCCTCTTGAGTTTGAAACCTTTAAAACCCTTTATTTTTCTGAAAAAGAATGAAACTCTAGAAATATTAACAAAGATATAACATGACCTATTATTTGAACATGAGAAGTCATTTTCGTGATTGAATGAATACACATTAAAAAATTGCACAAGAAATGCTAACATGTACTGTTAAAACGGCATAAACGATCACCCTTTTGAAGTGTAAATTTTTCCTTTAATGTGTTCTCACTCAAGCATGACTGATTGGATTAATATGATTTTCACACTGAAGTCAGTCAATAAGTGGAGAAACAATCCTCCCAAACTATTTTGCTCAAAACTTTATGTAACTTAATGTATACTTAGATACTAATGTTGTTTTTATGTTACCAGATGAGAAATACATGGCACTTTCTTATAATTCAGTAATTTCGATATTTTGGGTACCATGGTGTTGTCATAGCAACAATCATCTTATGGGTGACAGTTAGCACTTAGAAATGACTCATGCTTGATTGCTACTATTCTGGCATCTAAATATTCATCAGACTATAAACTAGGATTAGGTTGTTTGCTGTGTATTTTCATATATTTATATGGTTTTGTAACAAAATTGCTTTTTCGTTCACATTGTTTCCATGGCAACTACCATTTTAGGCTTAGTCGTGGTCTCTAATGACCTCAATTACAAACAAAATCAACTAGACACCTTCATAAATGTATACTAGAGACCTATTTTGTGTTTTTTTGTCGCCGTATGAGAAATATATGATCATTTCTTATATTTCTGTAATTTCAATATTTTGGGCACCATCGTGTTGTCATAGCAACGGTGCTTTTTTAAATGACTTTTAACACTAAAAACACCTCAATCTTCAATACTATGACTCTGACGCCTAAATATTCATCATTCTAGATTTGGGGATTGTGTTTTGTGCTTCCCAAATACATATGTTTGAATTGTTTACTAAAAATTGCCTTTTTTCTGATTCGTTTCCATGGCAATAACCAATTTTGGGGTATGATTGTGACCTTAAATGCCTTAAATTCTGATCAGAACCAACTGGGTAGCTTTTGAAATGTATATTTAGACACTAATTTCGTATTTTTGTCTCGCCCACCGGAGGTGAAGGCGAGACTAAGGGATCCAAATGGCGTCCGTCCGTCGTCCGTCCGTCGTCCGTCCGTCGTCCGTCGTCCGTCCGTCGTCCGTCCGTCGTCCGTCGTCCGTCACAAATGTTAAAGTTTACCTGCAAGACTCTCTTTTGACAAATAACTTCACATGGGTTGCTTGTATTACAACCTAACTTGGGTCATAGATGCACTGGGGGTACCTTCATGTTATGGTGCCGTTGGAGGTCACAGGATAGGGTCAAAGGTCATTTGAGGTCATACGTTAAAGTTTACCTGCAAGACTCTCTTTTGACAAATAACTTCACATGGGTTGCTTGGATTACAACCTAACTTGGGTCACAGATGCACTGGGGGTACCTTCATGTTATGGTACCGTTGGAGGTCACAGGATAAGGTCAAAGGTCATTTGAGGTCATACATTAAAGTTTACCTGCAAGACTCTCTTTTGACAAATAACTTCACATGGGTTGCTTGGATTACAACCTAACTTGGGTCATAGATGCACTGGGGGTACCTTCATGTTATGGTGCCGTTGGAGGTCACAGGATAAGGTCAAAGGTCATTTGAGGTCATACGTTAAAGTTTACCTGCAAGACTCTCTTTTGACAAATAACTTCACATAGGTTGCTTGGATTACAACCTAACTTGGGTCATAGATGCACTAGGGGTACCTTCATGTTATGGTGCTGTTGGAGGTCACAGGATAAGGTCAAAGGTCATTTGAGGTCATACGTTAAAGTTTACCTGCAAGACTCTCTTTTGACAAATAACTTCACATAGGTTGCTTGGATTACAACCTAACTTGGGTCATAGATGCACTGGGGGTACCTTAATGTTATGGTACCATTGGAGGTCACAGGATAAGGTCAAAGGTCATTTGAGGTCAGGGATACAATTCTTTTGCGTAGCAACGGAGATCACAATATTTCTGGTTATTTTCGCAAGTGGGCGAGACACAATATTGCTAATGCCTTGTTATGTTAAAATTTTCGAGGAGGATGGCAATTTCTAAAATGTCAATATTTTACTGATGCGTTCCCATGGCGCGGCTCTGCAGAATGGCAAACAGGCAGATTCTGATAGATGAGAGTCCTGGCTAAGATAAAAACCCAAAACAAAATTGTGGCTAAGGGGGGGGGGGGGTGTGCGGGTGGGGGGGGGTCTAGGTAGCCCACAGTCTATTACGGCGGACTACTCATGATCAATGAGTCAGATTAAATTAAACTTTTCGGGATTTGTTTTCATGTTGTCGGAATTGTTTTTCATTAATTTACAACATGGAGCACGCAAACCGTACTACTGGGTGTATGCCTAAAATTTATTTGTAAATTGAAATTACCCTCAGCAAGCCCTTTCACTAAAATCTAATCAAATTATACAAATTATAATTTCGATGATCATAGACCAGCTCGCAGACCTATTTTCGCTCAGTTGGGGTATATTTTCACCTTAAATGCAAACTGCAAAATTTATTCGCATACACAAAAAAGAAACATCCGTGCGATAGGAAATTAACGACCTATTCCACTGCTCACTGTTTTCTCCGAAATTCCATAAAGAAACACTTTTTACGCCATATTTCCGCGACACGATATCCACTGCATTAGGCTCTCAGGTATATACCACTGGTATTTACATAAATTTTGCAAAAGCATTTAACACTGTAAACTCACGACTTCCTTTCACCGTGCATGCGCGATATTGTTATGGTGATTTATTCACGCTAGCGCGCTATCGATCGGCTGCTTCCTCCACGCGAGCAAGCCACTGCTACGCTGCCATGTGTATGTGCATGCACGAATTCGTAATATCATTAGCAGTGATTGTTCATACTTATTGCACTGTTACCAAATGATTCGCAAGCGCCATTGTTAATCGTTTTGCGTGCACCAGATAATCGGCTTTGGGTTACACCTGTGTCTTCTTCTTTGTCTACACCTGTCAAATTTGGCTTCCTCGAGTAATTTACAGTTTTATATTTGAAATCATATCATCAATATCCCCCGGTCCCCTCACAAGAAACGGAATTGCTTCAAACATCGACCTCCCCCCCCCCCCCCTTCCCATTGTTATCACCCCTTCTAATTGTTTATATATCTCCGATAATTTTTTTTCATGCTTTTTTTTATCAATGTAATTACAGATATTTTGTCTAATTTCATTGTCTGTGAAAGTGTACACTAATTCCTGTAAACAACTGAATTTTCTAAGGGGTCCAATTCACAAGCTAACAAGCTTTGTTTCTTTAGACTCATAGTCTAAGTTTATTGTATCATTTCAATGTGTAAAAGTGTAGCAAAATATATATCATGGTTTTTTTTATTACGATTATTTTGTGAGCTATGGAAACAGCAGATTACCCCAAAATATTTAATTATCAATGAACAGGACATTTTTGCAATTAATTTGACATGCTGTTTGCTTAGTAGATTTTGGTCCAACACATTTAAATGGAAATTTATGTAAGCTGGCCGGACATTGTGTACCATATTGTTGAGAACTCTGATGAGACACCAATGCAAGCGTGTAATACTCTATCATGTCAGAAATATCCCATTTCCTTACGCGTGGAGGTCTGTTTAATTAATGCGGTTATCGTTAGCGTGCACAATATTTGTCAAGCTAACACTATTTTCTTTTCTCTTTCATTACTAGAATTAGATAGATTGGTGCCCCCCTCCCCTCCCCGATCTTAAAGTCTTCACAAACAATACCGTATGGTTTTCATTTCGTTCAAAATGATCTATAGAGTGTTTGATATGTACTGCTGAACATAATGGACAACAAAGACAGGAATATGATGTATCAGATGTTTTAAGAACCTCAAGTTTCATCACCTTCGGGAGAGCAGAAGGGTATGTGGGTACAAATATACTACGCAACCAAGGCCTCGGGGTACATTTGAAATATGGAAGGGGCTACTCTTCCTTGACTTTGAATCTAGGAATAATTCGGCTCATAACCCTGACGACCAAGTCGGTCTTGATAGCCCCTTTCCTGTGGTAATAAGAAGCCGTAAAACGAATAATATAATTGCATTAAAAAAAATAGGAAAATAGAAAATAAGGAATGAACTTACTGACTGGAGAGAGCCGTTTAGTGTCCATAGTGAAAAGAAGAGAGAAATAAATTAATTTTAGAAATGTAAACATAAATATACAAATAGAAATTCATTCAATCAGGGAATAAAAAGTTATCTTATGGAAATGATGTTTTGGTTTTAAAACACGTATTTCATACATAGGCATTATATGCACTTAATTAGTTTTGTTATACATCTTGTAAGTGTATATAAAGTGTTGATACATGATCATGATCTTTTTATTGACTCTACATTAATTGCTATACATATTTACAAATCTACATAACAATAATTACACATATACATACATATAAAGTATATAGAGAGAGTCTAGGAGGTGGGACGTAGCTGTGACCGTTACAAGTTTATTAAGAGCTTTCGGCCGTTAGGCCTTCTGCAGAGCTCGCTTGCTCGGCTGTCTGTGTTGTGGGTATGCTTGTTGCGATATGTGTGTCATATCACAAGCAGCAACTGAGGAAGGCCTAACAGAGCTAAAAGCTCTTAATAAACAGGTGATAAACTTGTAACGGTCACAGCTACGTCCCAGCTCCTAGATGCTCTCTTCATTCCCACCTACATATTTTGGAGCAACCGCTTTTCATGCCGATGTCGAAGTTTAGAATTATCACACTTATATATATATATATATATATATATACAGAGCAACCCATCATCTCAACAAACTAGAAGCACATCTCACACATCGTCAATACAACACAAACATGGTCAGTCGACAATTACACAAAGCCACCAACATACCCCGAGACCAACTCCTCACCAAAATGGAGAAGAAGGCTTCCAATAATGTGCACTTCTCTATCACATTTACACCCGGCACATCAGCAGTACCCAAAATCATTCACAAACACTATCAACTTATCCAATAATGCCATACACTACAAACCATCTTCCCTAGAGCTCCCATGACATCATTCCGCCGCAGTAAATCACTCCGCGACCTACTTGTCAACGCCAAAGCACCGAACATCGAGACAAACAACATCAATCACGCAAACAACAACAACCACAAAACCACCAGCATCAACAACCACGCCAACAACCCAACCATCCCTCTGGCTGAGACAAACAATTCCACGGCACAACTAGGATTCTACAAATGCAACGCCAAAAAATGCTCACTTCATCAACACATTCAAGATACAACCACGTTCAAAAGCCCCTCCACAGGACAGAAGTTCAAAATACGCGATCACATCAATTGTAAATCATCCTGGGCAATATACCTTCTCACATGCACTAAATGCAATATGCAATACGTAGGAAAGACAGAGACAACGCTATATACACGCCTAAATAACACGAGATCGGAAGTTACCAACTACAACAAAAACAAGTCAAACAGCAAGACTCTACCATACACTATACACTTCAACCTCCCGGGACACTCAGTTCAAAACATCAACATCACCGGCATCGAAATAGTCAAAACAAAGCACCACGACAGCATCATGAAACAACAGTCTCATTGGATATCCAAACTACAAACCTTAAGACCACGTGGTGTCAATGCAGACCAATGACCATCCATTTTCACGCCTAAGTAAACACTGACCCCCAAACACGCCATATCACTTCACTATAGCTCAAGCACACCAGACACATAACAACTCCAATACTTATACCAAAATCGGGAAGGTAATTGACCATTTCTTGTATATTCTTGTATATTGATGAGTATGATATGATTTATTTCTACCGTTTCTACCTTATACTTTGTATATTTCTGCCGTCTATATGTTTATCGTTTCATAACTCATGTTCTTTTTGTTGATGTATTGATTGTTATTTCATACGTGCACTGTACTGTACTGTCGTTAATGTTATTGATTCCAGATCCTGATGAAGGGCAGGTGCCCGAAAGCTTGGTCCTAATTAGTGGTATACAATGTCTTGCAACGGCCCTCTTCGAAAAACACCCTTTTCGGATCACATATATATATATATATATACATTTATATGTAGAATGATATATGAGGTTGCGATGGCGTTGAATAAGTAGAGGTAAAGAAAAAACAAATAATTGGAGAAGAAATTTCATTCAAATTCAAAAATTCATAGATCTTTATCAAGAATGAATGAATGAACAATTTACACAAAAACATGATTGCGTACGACGAGCGTATTTTGAACGGAAACTAAGGGCGCCTATTTCATATTGTAATGTCGTAAGAAAACGTGATAGCAGTAAAATTAACTATCCTTTATTACAGTAAAATCTGCAGATTGACATGAAGTAAAATTCCTGCAGAAAAAAAGTGAATGAAAATTCAAAATCAATATTAGCCGGTAGACTCATTAGGAACCCCGGAGAAGGAAGTTAATATAGGTATAAAACTATATTATAACAATTTGTTACGTCGTAAGAGAACAGGATAGGCGTAAAGTTAAGTGTCCTATATTAGAGTAAAATCCGCAGATCAACATGAAGTAAAATTCCTGCAGAAACAAAGTGAATGGAAATTGAAAATCAATATTAGCTGGTGTACTCAGTAGGAATCCTGAATAATGAAATTAGAATAGCTACAAACCTATCTAGAGTATGTTATCAAAAGCAGTAATTTAGGAAACGCATTATAATGTACATTCACATAGAGCAAGATCTCAAACAATGAGTAAAAAAATAGACAAGAATAACTCAGAGATATATCAGTAGGCCTAAGAAAAAAAAATTGATCGAAATGTTCAAAAGTCGGAGAATAAAAAGGAGATGAAGACGAAGAAGAAGACGAAAGGAAGGGACAAGTATCAAAGAAGGGGGAAGAGACGTGAGAGAGGGGTTACCAATAGAGACCGGTGGAGGGAAGGGGGGGGGGGGGTGAGAGAAGAAGGACAGAGAGAGAGAGGAGGAGAGTAGGAGAGAGAAGGAAACAAATACATCAGTGAAGAATAGATACAGGAAAGCTTCCGAATGAGGCGTTCATTCCATTCGGTTGAAGCGCCCGCATCTGGAAAATAAGTCGTTCCTCTAGTATCTTCCGCTCCCGTTCACCAGTATACAAATGATGCACAGGTTTGAGTGGGTCAGTAGGAATTGTGTACACAAGGTAGCTCTGAATTGCCTGAACCCACCAGGCGAAGCCGAGTGGGTTTCGGGCAAAATTCAGAGCTACCGCGTGTACACAATTCCTACTGACCCACGAAATAAACCTGTGCATCTCTGTTTGATAGAATGGGCCCCAAAATCTAATAAAAAAGGGAAAAATCTCTGTCAACCTCATTTACCATATGCATGGAAAAATCATGCGTCCGGTAATTACCGGATGCATGGTTTTGACAAAATCATGCATCCGGTAATTACCGGATGCATGGTTATTGACCAATCAGATTGCAGAGATCCATCTTCATCATCAATGATCATCAATGATTGGAATCATCAAAATCTGCCAAGACTAAAACTTATTGACTTTTCACATAGAGAAGTGTCCAAATAACACAGCTAAAATATGAGATGATTTTCTCCATAGACCATGTCAGGTGGAGAAATAGAGTCTGCATGTATAGAACTACCAAGTTCATCACGCTTTTATTTGATAACAATCATTTAAACGACGTAGTCATATCAGAAAAGACAGATTTACTGCGAATGTCCAGGGTGGCATTGAGTGCCCATGAACGTACTCGCAATGCACGTTAATGGGCAAATCACCGCAGCAACGTCTCACACAGTGCTGCGACAGCGTAGAATTCAGTCATGAGTTTGTCCTCTTCTCCGTTCGAAATATACAAATTAACGTGTTTCACCTCTGCAAAGCGTTTAAATGTACAACATGAGTATTCGATGCTTTGAGTTGAATTTGTACTTACTGAAAGCGTCTGAATCGTCCAAAATTTGTTTCAATTCTTCATCTATCGGAGTTTCTCGTGATTCGTGGGTGCCGCCATTAGCATAAGCAACATTGGTATCGATCATGTTAATTCTCGGTATCGCGATATCGTGTTGATATCGTGTTGATATCGCGTGCTGCCAGTAAAAAAAAAATTACACGGCAATTACGGGTAATTAACCAATCAGATTGCAGAGATTCTGACACCCATTCTATAATACATGCTGTTATTACCTGCTCCTTCACGTCATCAGCTGAATGGCCACCCTGGTTGAAATGAGCAGCTACTAGCAGTCTGGGAGTCCGCAGTTTGACAGACCGGAGATGCATCGTTATTCTGTCGGCCAGTCTGCGCTTAGTCGTACCGATATAAAATTGGTCACATCGTGAGAAGCAGATAGAAATACATGGAGTGTCAGTCTCCCGGGTCAACATATACCCAACAATGACAGATAGGCCCGCAACAAACGACTCCCTCAGCACTAAAGGTAGGCCTACATATAGAATTACCAGTGTGAGATACACAAAAGTAACGGCCACTACATGAGATCCGTGAACTAGCTTACGTACACCGTAGATACACGTTAATTCACGTGTACGTACACAGGACATACTAGTAAAAGAAGTCCTTACTTGCACTTAGATCCTGACCAATCAAATCTTGCGTTACAAAACACTGTTTGGTGCGTGCTGGGGGTGGGGGTGTAAAATCCCACCGCCCTGATGTCCGCAGCGCGAGAATTATCCATGGGAATACAGTGACGGTGACAAAAACGCACAAAATAAAAATCCTAATATCAACAGTCTATCATATTAGAGTGTAAGGAACGTTGTTATCAGCTTAATCATAAGCAATAGTTGAATTTAAAACATGTAGATTTTAAACATGCAGAATAGGTAACGCTACACCACTGTAAAGCGACATCTTGTATTCCACAGTATGATAACTTTTTTAAGAGAATATTGTGGTTCATGATATGAAATGCAATTTTAAAATTTACCTTTTAGGCCTAGTGTAGTTTTCCCATTATCCAACAATCTCAAGAGGGTACTTGTTAAATTAATATCCTATATTTTTATGCCTCAGCCACGAAGTGGCCGGAGGCATTATGTTTTCGGGTTGTCCGTCCGTCCGTCCGTACGTATGTCCGTACGTATGTCCGTCCGTCCGTCCGTCCCGAATCCGTTTAGGCAATATCTTGAGAACCGTGAACCAGATATGCTTCAAACTTGGTACATGTGTGTATTGCATAAAACCAATGAAGTGTGAATTGGGGTCAAATCTGATTGAGGTCAAAGGTCAAAAGTCAATGAACATTGTGAAAAATTGCCAAAATTGACCTTTTTTCACAGTAAATCCAAATCCATGGATACAATTCCCATTAAACATGGTACAAAGATGGATCACTACTTGGAGCTGGACTAGTGACATTTTGTTAAAATTCCTGAAAGTTTAGAGGTCAAAGGTCAATGAACTTTGTGAAGAATTGCACAAATTTGACCTTTTTCACAAATAATCCAAGTCCAAGGATGTAGTTCTCATTAAACACGGTACACGGATGGATCACTACTTGGGGATAGACTGATGAAATTTTTCATAAATCCAAATCCAATGGTACATTACCAACTAAACATGGTGCAAAGATGGATCACTACTTAGGGCGAGACTGGTGACACTTTTGGTGAAATTTCTCACAGGTCAGAGGTCAAAGGTCAACGCACTTTGCCAAAAATTACCTAAAAATTGCCCCCAAAGTGATATTTTTCAAAGTAAATCCAAATCCAATGTTACATTACCAACTAAACATGGTGCAAAGATGGATCACTACTTGGGGTAGACTGGTAACTTTTTGGTGAAATTTCTCAGAGGTCAAAGGTCAATGCACTTTGCCAAAATTGGCTATTATTCACATTGAATCCAAATCTAATGATTCAATTTAAACAAACATGGTACAGAGATGTGTTACTTCATGAAGGTAGACTGGTGAAAGTTTCGGTAAAATTCCTGAAAGGTCAGAGCTCAAAGGTTTATGAACTTTACCAAAATTTGCTGAAAATTGCCCACAAATTGATACTTTTCACAATAAATCCCAATCCAATTATGCATTTGAAGAAAGCATGGTACAAGAATCACAAGGATACAAGGATGGATTTAGACAGACTGGTTAGGTTGGAAGTCAAAGAAGTAAGAGGTCAAAGGTCAAATGAACATTGCCAAACTTCGTTAAACATAGAAAAACAGAATAAATGATATTTTCATTTCACATAGGAAATCATCACTGGAACATTTCCAACCAAACAGATTTTCTGAAAATAATCTAAATAGAGCTAGCAAAGAGGCGGAGGCATATTTATCGACTGCGTGGCAGTCGAATTGCTCTAGTTGTACTCTATTTCTTATAAAAGCAATATTGATTTTGGTGCAGTATTTTACTAACCTCTAGACCATCTATTAATATAAGTGACCAATTCTAAACGTTTTCTCCTTAGAACTGGCAATATTGTGGATAGGCCTATAATTTCCCGGACCATTTTTAACATCATCAAGAAAATTACTTTCTTGTACTGATACATTAAAAATTGTGAGTCAAAATTTGGTGCAATTATGTAGCTTGCAGAATATTTTATCAGTCGTTCAGATATCATACCAATATCCACACTTTACGGGTAGCATGTAGGTGAAGCATTATTTCATGTTTTGTCACTGGCTTTCAAAATAAAAGATATCTTTTACTAATACACCAAATAAGATTTACAATCCTTACCGATTACTGGTATGTCATCTGCTAGATTTGGTCTTACAATTTCGAAGAAACTTATCAAATTCAGAAGCAATTTCAGAATCATCACACAAAATCGATTCGTTGATGGTTTTCCATGCTTTATTGGTATCATGTTTGTCTTTTTCAAAAACATCCTAATAATATTTAGGTGTAATGTTTAAAAAGAACTTATGCTCAATTCAATTCAAGTTTATTGGGCATAAGAAAAAAAAACATACAAAAACGAATAACTGCAATGACAATAAAATGCGAGGGCTAACCGAGAAGAGCAAGCACCTATACGGGCCGGTTAACCTTTTAAACATGTAACATGCAGAATACAAACAGAAGAAGAACAAATCAAACAACAATTAAACATGAGGTTTACAGGTATACCTGAAAGATTTGATAAAAGAAGAAATCACTTGAGTATAAAAGCAATGATAAATAATATTTTGTACTTTTATCATTGGCCCAACCAACGTAATAATCTTAGTTAATGTTTGTATTAATTAGGCTGTCTTTAAGTGGGTGCTTCAATGAATGATATAATGGCAGACCTGTAATGTGTTTTGGATTGAAATTTCATACCTTAGGACCATGGTGAATAATAGATGATGATTCAAGCGAGCTTCAGACCCCCCATAATGATATTTGTTACCATTGCAGGTATTATACTTCTGTGTCTGGGAATTTAATTAAAATAAGTTATCAAAACATCGGGGTAACACTCCGTATAAATATCTGAACATACAATTAGCCATTTGAAATGTTTGTATATGGAAATATTTGACACTGACAATGCTTGAAATATTGGCGCAAATGATTACAATAGTATAGATACGGCAAGATCCTGCTACTATACATCATAAATACAATTTTTCTACAAGAGAGTACCTTTAAGTTTGTATATCATACCTGCATGAATACCAGGACTTTAAAGAATAAACATAAACAACTTGACCTCCGTTCACTCGTTCAGAGTTTCAGCATTGATGTTATTGCAATTCAAGAACACAGAATAGTTCATGATTGCCACAGTGAAGTTCAATACGAAAACTTGACTGATGGATATCAACTTATTACCCTCTCAGCATGGGGAAAAACTAGTGGTGCTGCCGTAGGTGGAGTTGGTGTTCTTCTCAGCCCATTTACAAGAAAAGCACTATTATCTGTAGGCTATATTTCATCAAGGATTATGAAAGTTGAAAGGAAACCCTAACACTACAATCCTAGTGGAATATGCACCTACTAATGTCACTGATGGGCAGGAGGTTATAGATTACTACAACTCAAGGAATGATACTACTAAGGAAGTACCAGCACAAAACTTCTTTAGTGCTGCTTGGTGACTTCAATGCCAGATTTGGAAGTGACTCAGCAAATTTCACATACCATGATAATACCATGGTGAACAACTGCTGGAAAACGTTCTTGGAAACAACATGGTTATTACCAACACTACTTTCCAAAAGAAGAAATCCAGACTGGGACTTGTGAATTACTAAGTAGTTACAGAGCCCAACTGGAAAATGGAGAAACAGCGTGATTTATTCTGTAGCGTATAACTCATTTTCCAGTATTGGTTCTAATCAAAGAAATGTCACAGCACAAATTCGTCTCAGTCGGCGTGCAAGCAATAAATAATATCCCAAGGAAGTAAAATATGACTGAAATAAACGAACTTCACACCCCGAATTGCAAGAAAGATACTCAGTTGAAGTCAGCCGAAAACGAAATAATGGACGTTTTTCAGCAGGCTCGTTTGAAGGGTTCGAACCTTATTTCGTTTTCGGATTAACGAACCTTCGGAAGAACGAACCTTATTTCTTTTTCGGACAAACGAACCATCGGAATAACGAACCTTATTTCTTTCTCAGACTAACGAACCTTCGGAATAGCGAACCTCACCTTGTTTTCGGACTAACGAGCCTTCGGAATAACGAACCTTCGGAATGGTGAACCTTCGGAATAACGAACCGTCGGAGTATTCGAACCTTGGGAATAACGAACTTTCGGAAAAACGAGTGCTTCCCGATTTGTTAAGCCAGTGTCAATCTGGAGTTCGTCCTTTACATTGAAATACAACAGCATTGATTGATGTTCATTACTATATATTGATTAATATTGATAATGGGTATATTGATTCGGTATGTGTAAAGCTACCTAGAATTATATTGGGTATGTTAGACAAATTAAGAAATATTTACCGAAACAATTTTTGATTCTGCTATATAATGATGCATTTCTGCCATTATGGCTTAATTATAAGGTGAACCTCAGCTAAGGTGTGATTTTGAAAGTACAGCGTCATCAAAATCGATATGCTGGCTTGATTCTGAATGCTGATTTTCTTACACCTCACTTGTTAATGTTGAAACGGCTAAACTGACAATCTGTTTTTCATAGTTAATTATAAATTTTGTTGGTATATGTTTAAAGTTGTAAATGGACTTTCACAGCTGTCTTATGCTCCATGCACATCCGGAAACCTAAACCTATGAAGATACAAATTCGAACTAGGAAAATGCGAAATATTGATATTGATGCATTTCGGCAATACATCCTTTCATCTGAACTTTACTCATTCTCATCTGACAATGTAAACGAATACGTTGATCAGTTTGAGAATACAGTCTCTTCCCTTCTCGACAAACATGCTCCCGAAGTTATGCACACAACCACAAGTCGTCCTGAATCGCCGTGGTATTGTGATGATCTCCGTCAACTCAGGTGAGAACTGCGAGGACTGGAGCGAAAGGCATTCCCTCATGGATTGGCAACTGATCGTGACAACTTCCGAAAAGCTGTCCATCGTTACAGTAAGTGCCTACAGTCTGCAAAGAGCCAGTATCACCGTGATCAGCTCAGAAATTGTACAACACGAAAACTGTTCAGGAAAGATGAACAGTTGACACAACCGATCACTTCTGCAATAGTACCTAAAGCAATTGGTAATGGTGCTGGATCAATAGCAGAACGCTTTGCTGAGTGTTTCACTGAAAAGATAGAGAACATGACAAATGAGCTGGCACTTTCTGAGCAGACTACTACAAGCGAACCTGAGTTTCTTGAAAAGCCATCTACGTATACGTCAATGTTCAGATACTTCAGAACTGTTACAAGTGAAGAAGTCCGTAATGCCATTTTGAAATCCTCCTCAACGACATGCGATCTCAACCCCATTCCAACTCTTTTTCTTAAAAATTTCCTAGATGAACTAGTTCCAATTATGACAACAATTGTTAATGATTCGTTTGTAACTGGATGCATCCCTGATAAATTTGAATGTGCTAATATTTTGCCCAAACTGAAAGGGAACTCTTTGAGTGCAGAAGAGCTTAAAAATTATCGTCCAATCGCTAATCTGAAATTCTTTGCCAAGATCGTTGAAACTCTTGCAGCTTCCCAGTTACAAAATTATCTTCAAGAAAATAATTTGTATGCAAAATTTCAGTCAGGTTATCGTCAGTTCTACAGTGTCGAAACTGCTCTGCTTAGAGTCACAAATGATATATTGCTGTCTTTTGACAAAGGTAAGGAAGTTATCCTTATAGTGTTAGATTTTTCAGCTGCTTTCGACACCATAAGACCTGACATTCTTTTAAATCGCTTAGAACACACATTTGAAATCTATGACCATGCTTTGAAGTGGTTCCAATCATATTTTTATGATCGAAGTCACTGTGTTGTTATTGGGAATGAACGATCATCTATCCACCCTTTCAATCAAGGCGTTCCGCAAGGATCAGTATTAGGACCGACTTTGTTTACACTTTATAGTTCTCCACTGGAATCCATAACTGATAGATATCATACCCAAAAGATGTTTTATGCCGATGATACGCATCTTTCACGATTTCACGAAATCGAGTAATTGTGACCCTACCACTGAAATTTTGAATTGCATACAAGCAATCAAACAATGGTCAGGAAAAATTCAGAAAAAATAGGAAAAATTCGAAATTATTTGAATAAACCTTCAACTGAAAAACTAATCCATGCATTTGCTCTCTGTCATATTGATTTCTGTAACAGCCTGATTTTGGTTTACCACAGCGACAAATAATGAAACTACAGACTATCCAAAACTCTGCTGCAAGATAAGTTACTCAAACACGAAAATATGAATCAATAACCCCTGTACTACGAGACTTACATTGGCTTCCTGTTCATTCTTGTATTTCTTTCAAGTTATTAGTTTTTGCATATGAATGCTTCGATGAGATAGCTCCAGCATATTCGACCAAACGATTAACTTTGCATCAGACTACACGTACTCTAAGATCAAGCACAAAGCAACTGTTTGCTATCCCTCCTGTTCTTACCAAAACAATTTGTTTTTATTGTATGCTGGCCCCTTGGTAGATGGGTTGCTTAATTCAAATTGCAACTCCGTTGAAATAAAGCGTTAATAAGTGAAATAAATAAAAATACAAAACTTTCGCCTGTTCTTTCAATGGAAGAGATTGTTACTTTCAGTCATTAAACAGCAATACGAATGCGCATGATGCCCCGTGAAGTTTGTGTGACATACACATTAAAATAAGCATTCAACAACTTGAGCATGTTAGACATAATAGCAATATTGCACACTAGTTTGCACTTGCCTACATGTAGGTCTTGTTGGGTTTTTGCTCCTATTTTGAACTTGTATTATCAGTCATGCTTGCATTTGACTACGTTGGGCAAGTAACATAGATATATATGTAAATATAGATATATACATAGTATCGATATATCCATATATATATTTACATATATGTATACAGATATCTATACTTAAAGGTGATATTCATAGAAAATCCAAAAATATGAAGATATTCATATCTACAGAAAGCTTATAAGCCATACAATGAGCTTAGATGACCTTCAAATAATATATCACTTCCCAAAAAGCAAAATTAGGGTGAAAACAATCACCCTATTCGCTGGGACAAATTTGCCCTACGTCATCCGAAACGGCCTTTAGTTATGACGTAAGAAACGGGAAGCGTGGCTAGTGTGCCACTTCCGGGTATCGAGTAGAATGCATGTATTACATTGTAAGGCTGAAAACACAGCTTCAACCTATGTGTTATTTTCCCTTACTACAGAATAAATTATAATGCAACATCGTGTGTAAGTTACTTATTATTAATATATTTATCTTGATATTCTAAGAAATGTCATATTTGTGAAATAAAAAGGTTGAAAAATGGAGAAAAAAAGTAAAACTATGGCTTTGTACAGCAAGCCTGCATACTATGGGGCGATTTTTACCACCATGTAGTTTCAATTTGCATGACATATCAGTCGGAGACTTCGCCTCTTCCACTATGGAAAAAAAACAGTTGGTTTTGATTTAATCATTATTATGAATAAAATAAGATTCAAACCAATCGAAGAATAAAAATAGTCGATCGTATCATGGCTAGATTAGCTGGAGAAATCGAGGCGATTCTGCTGGTGTTGAAAATCACGGAAGTACGAACGCAAGTTGAGAAACGGAGATGTTTCGAACGAAAATGTGCAATCGCCAAATAAGTGCACATTTTGTCTAATTTTGCTTCCGAAAATCTTACATTTTGTTTGCTAATGCGTAAATAGATAATAAATCGCGCATCCAACCTTCGATAACGCGCACTGAGCAGAAATACGCGGGGGCCGGTTTCAACGGTAGGGGCCGGTTTGGGAACCACTTATACATACAGCTTAGCTGTCAAGCTAAAGCCGGCGAAAAAGTTGAGTTGTAAACAGTTTTTTTACGGATATATTGTCACTTTTTCAATGCCAATAATGACATGAATATTGACATCAGGATATTTTTCAGGACGGGAGAGGACAAATGTATGTAAGATATTGACTATTCAGGAAATATTTCATCGTTTTGAGAGAGTGGAACTGACATCCACTCTATGAACATTTGTGTGTAGATTGCAGTTAGTCTCTATAGCTGCGTGAAGCATATCCCGGCTGTGACGTACGCACAAAGCCGCTCTCCCTTCAGGCGATTTCGCAGGTCACGAGGGAGTCAATTTAGTGAAGTTTGATTTTCATAAAACACAAAACTGAACACTTTCATGGCATGTTAGCTGCATAAATTGCTTTAATAACTCATTCAAATATAAAATAACCTATATTGATTTGATTTCATTTCCTATGAATATCACCTTTAACATATTTTATATGAGAAATAAACATATGTGTACTAAACATATTCTATATGATATATAAAGTCTGTTATATTATAACAAATCAAACATGTATTGTCTTGCATTTTCTGCACCTTGGCTACTGGGGACTAATGCAGTTAGGCTTACCTGTTTTGTTGTCCTTCTAAATTCTTCCAGAAAATTTTCTCGCAGTCTTACATAGTTACATAGTTATATTTGTCGAGGATCTCAGGTAATGGTACTATGTACTATTAATTTAGTATTAATATTTTCTACAGGAATTTCACTTTACTCATGTTGATCTTTAGAGCCTGCTTCATTCAATAGTAAGCTTAATATGAATACAAGTGATTCTTGAAATATTATTGTTAAGGTAGGTTTATGACCAAAGTGTTGAACATATTTCTTTCTCCCGTGTATTCATTTAATAATTTCGTTTTACATCTACATTTTCAGCGCCATCGCAACCTATGATGTTAATCTATACCAACATATGTGTCCGTTTATACATGTATACAAATACATTTATATGTAGTATACAAATAATCCATGATTATGAGGAATTTTTTTGGAATCTATTTACTAATGTAATTATACATTTACAAGTACATGTAGTAGTGTATAATTAGAGCAATTACGTACAATTGAATACGATCGTCTTGGAAGCAGTATGCAATAATATTTACATGTAGAGTTTTAAAACTTCAATCCTGAGGGAAGTGTCACTTAAGTGGACTTTTTTCCCGACCCACAACTAAATAAACTAAAATGAAAATCATTGAAAGAATTGAATAAATTGAATACGAAATTTGATTGTCTTATCTCTTCGTTTACAAGCTCTTCAAACTTGATATATTCAAAGTGATATCAATTTAAAAAACATATCTTAAATCATATGTCGAGGCATCCAATGTAGACTACCGAGTGACGCTTGGTTCCTCTGCACCAGCGTCTCAGCCTGAAGTCGTCGATGATTTGAAGTTGGATTCCTTGGAGACGGCAGCTCGCCGAGTCTTCGCCTCGATAAAGAGATGGCCTAGTATCTGCTGCCCTAACGGAGATGCGGGCCCATGACTAATATATTGGAATATATCGCTAATCCGAAAATGAAATAGGTCTCGTTATCGCGAAGGTTCGTTAATCCGAAAACGAAATAAGCTTCGTTAATCTGAATCCGAACAAACTTCGTTCATCCGAAACTGAAATAATCTGTGGCGAAGCCGGAAAAACTGGAAGGGAATCACTCTTGCTGTTCAATGATTGTTGCTATGGGGGTGGGAAAGGGCTGACCTATCATTACCAGGGGCGATTAAATACGCACAATTCTTTCCAAGGGGTAATCATAGGCTTATGGGGTTAGTTCATTTTCATGCAAGAATCGATATCATGTTTATCTCTCATTGCCAGACATGTATATTTCTTTCGGGGAGTATCGGTGCATTTTGAAAATATTTTGTCCAAGTTAAAAGAAAATACCTAAAGATCAATTTGTGATTAAATGTTTACTACTTAATCACCAAAAAAAAAACGCTCTGCGCGGGGCGGGGGTTCTTTGGACCAGAATAGGAGCGATTAATATCTCAAAAGGGGGCGTCGATCCCCATTTGGCTGGGGAGTGGGGGTGGGCAAAACAGCCATCCGAAACCATTCGCATCCATCGTAGCCAGCTTTTTTTTTAATGGGGGGGGGGGGGGCAAGACACACTTTTTTCGCATTGAATTAGTACGTGTATATGTATATACATTTATTGATATATACATATACTGATGAGAATCCAGTAATTGCTCAGATACATGTAAAATCAAAATCAAGATGCTTGATCCACTCCCCCTTCTTGATACAATACATGCTTTGGCACAAAATATACAGGATCATCATCCGCTGAGATTATTACTGCATAATATCCTATTATTTGGGGATTACAACACATTTTCTTATTAATAAAACAAGTTTATTTCATTTTAGAAAAATAAATAACCAACTTATTTGCATTTTAGGACTAACGAACCTTTTTACGTTTTCGGATTAACGAACCTTTGGAATAGCGAACCTTATTTCTTTTTCGAATAAACGAATCTTCGGAATAACAAACTTTCGGAATAGCCATCCTTTAGAATAACGAACCTTCAGAATAACGAATGTTGCCCAATATATCGACAGTGCTTTTCGAGCTGCCGTCTCCAAGGAGTCCAACCTTGACTCATTGACGACTTTAGGCTGAGACGCTGGTACGGAAATTTGTACAAGGGTTTGGCATTTGGTTGCCAGGTTGAGGCTATTATTGCTTCACAATTCAAGTCTGCTGTGGATGTGTATTTCACTTGAATCTATATTTAGTTGTGGGTCAGGAAAAAACTTTGAGGACCAAGATATTTATATCTTTTTCTTCTCCTGCATCTTTATCAATTCGTTTGTGCTTCCAAAAATATAGAAATCTAATAAAAAAAATAATGCTCGTTAAAGTACAGAGCACATGGGTTTGCTTTAGAATATTACTTATAAACTTATAATCTATGACCTTGTACATACAACTGCAGATACATTTTGACAGCCAAAGTTTTGCGTTGATAACGACGGAAATGACAATATAATCAATGTAATCATGATCACATGCGATCATACCCTTGAAGAAAGTATGACATAAAATATAAGGTATTGATACACTTTATGAAAGCAATAGTGATATTGAGTATTACATTCACAAGGTATTGATCTTTATTGTTCCTATTGAGTGATGTTTCCTTTGAAAGACGTGATAAACATTTACATATGATATCAAATGATCAAACTATTGTAAGTTGCGTGTTGGCGACCTCCATTTGCTCAAATCTATTACATTATTTTAAAGCACAATAGGCGGTTAATGGTAACAGCTATAGCAATTCCCCTGGCGGCAGGTACAATCTGTTAACCTCGTTACTTGTTTAAGGCAACATGTTAGCAGAATGAGACATTTAAGACATGGAAACATACCTCTTGATATATCTTCCATTTCTACTGGGCAAAGTCATATGGGAAAAAAAGAAATACAAATAGAAACATTAAGATTGCATATGGAAGTAGGAAGCGCGATTTACATTAAAGAAATGCTTCACTTTAATTAAGCACTTCTTGCAAAAGAAAACAAATACATATTACGTGGTTTACAATGCAATGTCTATTAAAAAAGAGAACAGAAAAAAAATACAAAGTTTTACTCTAGACGGTTTGTCGATAAGATGAATACATATCTGTAGTAAAATATGAATCTAATACATGGGATTGGGAGTGTGCTATATCTCATATATTGCATGAAACTATACATGTGGTTTGTGTTGTACAAAAAAAATGCATTGTGCTAAATATGATACATTTTTACACCATGACATTTACATGAAACAAACTACTTGTTTTTTGTTTTCTTTACATCATAAGCAACAATTTCAAAACGGGTCTCGCCCACGTAAGCGAATGGGGATGAACCATGTGCAGGTATTTAAACGTTCGCGCATTGTTGCATCAACATCATTCGAACTTTATATACTACAAGCTAAACTGAAGTCCTGAATTTTGACAAAAAAAATCTACTCCCCTAGCTGCATATTGAGGAGTTATGTACATTCCTGGATAAGGTAGTCCTTACCACCGACATATGACTTAACTCCCCCAAAAAGAAATATTGCAAAGGTAATGTGCCTTTAATAGCAAATTGAAGCAGCATCATAAATATTAGAAAAGCATTCATGACCTACACAGGCACTACCTTCAGCATGCTCACTCACAGAAAGCTCGACATCTTTAAATATTAGATAGCTTTTGTGGGGCCGAAAAATATGAAAATGACTTTCATAAAAGGTATTCAATATCATTTTAAATATTAGATAGCTTTAGTGGGACCGAAAAATATGAAAATGACTTTCATAAAAGGTATTCAATATCATTATTTTAACTAAGTTGATGAACAAGTGTATTATTTCCCATTCATGTTTCCTCTTCATACCGCAAATAGGCAATAATATTTTTTTTAAAGAAAACAGTCAGACAGAAAAATCCTTGCTGGCCCTACGGTATGATGTTTATGATTTACAGACCGACAAAACTTACCATATCAGCAAACATGTAGCTTCTATCAAGCTAATGCATGTACAAAAAAAGGCATCAGATTAGAGGTAGATATTTTTCCATTGATGTAGCAATGTATTCTGCTTACATGTATGAACATTGAATACTCAATCATCAAATTAAAGTAAAACGTTGCTTGTGTTTACATACCTAAATTCTTGTATATATACAGTTTAGTTGCGTGAATATCAAACATGTCATTTGTTAACTAAACACAACAATAATGCGCAATAGATTACTTGTTAAAGTCAAATAAGCCTGACGCAAACAAAACTGCATTTTCGGATCCTTCTTTGCAAGTTCTTAGTAGAATTTTATATACAGACTTAATAACTTACCTGCTTAGCTGCCTGCTTTCTCTTTCCAGGGCAATGCGTGTAAAATAAAACATATGTTTAAAGTTATATATTGTCATTGATATGTAAAGCCACATCTTTATGCAAACTGAGTTTCATATATATATTAGTTGTATTTATGCACATGGAGTTCACATGTAATTGTTAGATAAAACGTATGCTACTTGCGTACTAATCTTGTTTAACCAAACTGAGTCATTATTTTGTTCATGTATTTATTTGGAATAACGGTGTTTAACCTCGACATAAAGGACCTTTTAGAACTACATGCTGATACAAAAAAAACTTCACTCCATCAGATGGTCTAATACATTTTGAATGATATATCATTAATCAAAATCGTTTCTTTTTACAACTTTTCGAGATGCGTTCACCAACGCGGTGTGAAATGTCTTCTTACGCATATCTTGGTAGTAGAAATAATCAATAATTGAAGAAAGGCGATTAAAACAGAAGAGATCACAATTGAAATAGAGGACAACTTTCTCCAGAGTGGTTAATTTTCTGCTCATTGTAAGTAAGGTCTTATTCACTGAGTAATGATTACACAACTTCAAACAATTTACTTCATCAGAAAGAGCATCTGTTGTTCTCTCACTTTCATGCATTACACTTTCAGAAATGGCATTCATGTATACAATTATATAGAATCCAAATACCATGTACAATCTGTATCGATTATTGATTTGTTATCTGCTAGTTTTGGTCCAACACTCACAAAGAATTTATCAAATTCAGAAGCAATTTTATTATCATAAAACCTATAGTTGTACTTTCCTAATGTTGTATCTCAACTTCTGTACATCAACTGTTTGTGTTGAGGGACTTACACATTTAAGTGACTCGTTGAGGGTCTTCCCACGTTTTACTGGTATTGCTTTTGTCGTTTTAATAAAAAAATAACTATAATATTTACTTTTAGCATTATAACCGAGCTAATGTTACGGTATTCATAAGACTTTTATATTTTCCTTACTATATTTCACATCAGAATTTGATGATTTATCATTTGAATAGCAATCGGGTGTTTCCTTTTATGGATTTAAGGATACTGTGCTGTGCGCGAAAGAATCTGAGTGTCTTTTTAGTGTTCCATAGCATAGTGCAGAGAACATGGCGCGCTGATCGAACGAACGGTGTTGTACTTTTTAGGCCACAAGTCTTGCAATACATACCTTTACGGTTGTTGTATCGCAAGGCATTATGGAACGGAATTCTAGTACGCGAGCGTTCAGTGATCGCTGCGGTTATTGTTAACAATATCATTTTCATGTTACAGAGTTGTTACGTGGATCGGTTCCGACGTGATAATTTTCAGTAAATCTGAATTGTATTTAATTACGATGAGAACTGTTGACTCGTATTATTGTATCTCAATAATGATTTATAAAGGGTTTGTTGAGAAAATATTAAGCAAAGAGAGAGACCTCCGAGACGTCGTCGAGATTCGGGTGTTAGTTCCATATGTGCACAGATGTATGAGTTGTGATGTGATGTGTGAAATTAAATAAATAAAAAAAAAAGTACACTAACACGAATCAAAGTTCTTATCGTTAAAATATGATTCAG
Source organism: Arbacia lixula (assembly GCA_963669155.1). Classification (NCBI taxonomy): domain Eukaryota; kingdom Metazoa; phylum Echinodermata; class Echinoidea; order Arbacioida; family Arbaciidae; genus Arbacia; species Arbacia lixula. Next base: position 99,828 of record CAVLGW020000018.1, read on the forward strand.
ATTTACTGAAAATTATCGCGTCGGAACCGATCCACATAACAAATCTGTAACATGAAAATAACAATATTGAACTTCGCGCTAGCCGCAGCGTTGTAAACAATGACCGCAGCGATCGCTGAACGCTGGCGTCCTAGAATTCCGTCCCATCATGCATTGCGATGCAAGAACCGTAAAGGTACGTATTTTGGAGTTTGCAGCTTATTTTTAAACTGCAATAAGAAGGTTCAAGATGGAATTCCCCACTCTGGCGATCTTCTGTAAGTTTAAAAGCTATTACTTTAATACTGGTTGATTAGAAAAAGGAATGTATATGTATAAGCAGCCTCTTGTTATCTGTGGTAGCGTTATTCTACACATCTTACGTAGATCTTGAGAGCACTGAACGTGCGTGTACGTTTCGTAAGCAGTAGTTTTCTCTTACGCGGAATGATTAATGATTTGTCATCGGAATGTGTGTCAATATTTGAGTAAATACTGCTAAATGTACATTAGCCATTTGGGGTCAAAATTTGCATCGATCAAATGTAGGCAATTTATTGGTTATGAACATTTGATTATTTTCTCATGAATTGCATTTTATGACCCTTTTCAGAATATCATTGCATTTTAAATAGTGTATGTTGTACCTTTCACAAGATATCATTTGTACTCTATAAAGATGTACTGCATTGAGTATCGCCTGAGTAAAAGGTGTTTTATGGTTTTACATATGCTCTCTGCTCTGCTGCAGATAATTTCATTCCATAGATGAAGATAATTATCAAAGGTAGATTGAATTGTCTACTTATGAAAAGCAGTCAAACCACAGTTTTTAGAGTTTTATTAAGAACAAAGCTGAGCTAGTATTATGTGATGGCCACAACGTTTCCATTACTTCATGGATGGCACTTATACTTGCAATTTATTAAATTGTTTTACATTACTGGACACGAGTGAGTTAGACTCACGTATCTGGTTATGTCAGGACTCTCAGGAAGCTTGATAAGGCACAAGTCTGTAAGTTTGTTTTGACGAAAAGGCTTTGTGTATAAATATACATGATAACTATGTGCATAAGTCCATATATGGAAAGCCGAGCATAAGTCCAAGTATGGAAAGCCGTTATTACATTATTTGTATTGCCTTGTTTTTAAGTATGGCAGGTTACTTATAACTTTATAAATTCAGGCTCGACCATATTAAGATGCAGTGTGATTAATTGTCTCTAGTTAGAAGTGTAAACCACTCAAATGGTCAGGCTTTGAACAGGCTCATTAATGCATATTAGTACCTTATTTGTGGTAGTACATCCAATCATTTCAGAAGTACTGAACCCAAGTTTTTGGAGTAATTGTAAGCGATATGAAAATGGTATGATATAGGAATGTGTAGGATTATCTAACACATTGTCATTTATCATTTTTCTTACAGTTTTACCGCATCTGCATCAGGATGATGTAGTTCTTGTTGGTAAGCTACTGGATAGGAGTGTGTGAGCACCCGAGGCCAGCATAGATATCTCTAGTTATTTAGGTGTTTTCTTTTAGCTACATTTGTCTTGTTGTTACAGTTTTTTGTAAACACAGGTGCATGTTTATGAAAAACGGATTCAAACATATATGAAAAAAATATATATATATCATAAAACGTGTACACATCTTATACTTTGAATACAAGATCCCTTCTCATATTGTCCAGATTTTAATGACAATCTTTGATTGTGTTACTCTTAAAGGTACATCTCGTTACTTTCCTTTGGTAACCTTTATCTCCAGTCTTTGCAAATTTGATAAGCCATAAATATAAGAAATTGGTAGACAAATCAGTTTCCAAATAGCCGCACAAATAGTAGAAGCACTGACATTATTTCAACCATGTTTCAAATTGTTCAACGTTTGGCTCCTTATTCAACAAATTAATATCAAAGTACCCCAAGAAGAACAATTTGATTTGTGTAGATTTTGATCTACAGATTCATTTAACAGGCTAATAACCGTGAAACCTCTGAAGATAACACAACGTGTGATGATACATGTGTTTAATGTGTGGTGTCAATTTATTGAATGAAGTGAATGTAGGTTGCAATTTAAGAAAGATACAACATAATGATGATCCCCCTTAAATTGTGCTTATTCTAACAAAGAGCAAAGAATAGTGACAATGTCAAACAATGGATGATGTAACAGCGTCGATAATAAAACATACACCAGATTTAGTATTCATCTAAGTCTGGTTTCACAGAACCCCGATATTTGCTCTTGTGACTTTTCAAAGAATACAACTTTACATTTAATTATACTCACTCATGCATGTGATGTGACTAATTTAATTTTCACACGGAAGTTAGCATGGTTAGTCAATGAATTAGAAATAATCCTGCTTAATTATTTTGCTGAAAACCTATTTGATAAAGTCTTACACTTATTTGTTTGAGACTTACTTTTATATTCTGTTATTTCGTTCGTTGATTTGTGTAAATTGTAACTAATGTTATTCTCTACTACAAGCCAAATTTGGTACACGACCAGACTACATTTGCATTTTGAAGAATACCAAGTAATCAGTTGACATTTCTATACCTTTGTCTTACAACTGACTATAGAGACTGACTCGTGACAGTTGATGTGAATACAAATTAAAAATCAATATTAGCCGGTTGACTCCTATGCAATCCTGGATATAGAAATGAATATAGCTATAAAACAAAAAGTAGCACATGTGCTAGTCGTGTCTGACCCTCATAGTAATTTTCCAGATAATGTTTTCAATATCTACGTTGACTAGATTATTAAACTTTGAATACAATTTTGAAGTAAAAAAAAAATATATATATATGGATGTGTGTATACTATCTCTACAATGATATATGCATATACATATAATTAGAACACTTATTAAAAACAGTTACTTATGAAGGGATATGTAAGATAAATCTACATTTATCTTACTTCAATAAACAAAAACGAACATAATGAAGTATCGTAAACATCGTAAGTATCGTAAACACTTTCACAAACTATTAAAGCAAGGTCAACGTTAAGCATTTCAGAATCATATATATAGTCTCTTACATGTAAATGTATTTTGTAAATGTAATTGTTAATTTAATTTTTATGTAATATATCTTATAAACTGAGTATCTTTATTTAATTTGAGATGCAGTGAACCACTAATGGCATTCTGGACCTTTACTAAGGCTCTGGTGGGCTATCGTTCGCATTTGCATCCTATATACCACGTAATCTCTCCGTAGCGTTTGGAAACGGAAAACATCATGAGGTCAGGTTTTAGTTTCAGTTTAGGTTTAAGTTTTAGTAATTTTATATTATCCAAGAATTACTTTCAGAGATGCATCAAGTTAATGGAATGTCGCTTCTATTCTGTCAACACACCGTGGATCAAAAGGGGTATTTGACAAATGGCATATGCATAAATGATGTAATTGACGTAATTCTCCATAAATGCGTGATACAGGAATCAGGTATAATGTCAACAGAATAGGCCCCCAGGACTGATCCATGAGGTATACAAAATTTTACAGATCATAGCTGAGATAGCATCCTTGCAATCATTGGCGGTCCTACCCTTAAAGAAAGTATTAAATAAAAGGTATTGATACACCATGTGAAACCGATGGTGATGCTGATGATTACATGCAAATCAAGGTATTAATCGTTACTATTTTGTATTGAGTGAGGATTTCGTTGAAAGACGTGATGACATTTACATTTGAAATCAAATGATACAGCTTTTGTAAGTTGCTTGTTGCTGACTTCCATTTGTTCAAATCTATGATATTGTTTTAGAAGAACAGCAGGCGGTAAATGTTAAAAGTGGTATCAAATCCACTGACGGAGACAAGAATTTATTTACCTCTATTATTTTTTTTTTCATGTAACACATTTGCAGAATGAGACATTTAAGACATGAAAAACGTACTTCTTCAACTCTCTGCCATCTCTTCCGGCAGGGCAAATTCATGTAAATAAAAAAAAATGAACACTATTAGAAAAAATTAGATTACAAATGCGGGAGGCACTCGTTATTCGACAGGTTCATTATTCAGAACGTTACGCGACAAATGCTCGGATTAACGAGCCCTTTTTCGTTCTCGGACGAACGAGCAACGAGGTATAGGCAAATTACGCGTTTCGGAATTACGAACCTTCGGAATAACAAATTTTCGGAATAAACGAACCTTCGGAATATCGAACTGTACCCACATATGCAATAAAAAAAAAAACATTCATATTAAAAACACTATCTGCAACAGAAAAGAAATACAAATTGCGTGGTTTACAATGTAATGCCTTAGAAAACAGATAACAAATACATACATCCTAAATAGTTTTTTTGATATTTTCGATGTAAAATATGAACTTGATACAGGGAAGTGAAATGTGCTATATTCCATCTTAAATGAAACTTGAAAAGAAATGAAAAGGAAATGGTTTGTGTTGTAAAAGAAGCGGATGTTCCCTTTTTGCATGCGAGTGTGTTTTTGAGAGGTTAAACTTTGGGGATAGCTGACAAATTCTTGTAAAAGTGAAACTCAAAGTTACGATTAGTATCTATACACATACAATAACACTTACATAAGACTAACCATTCCTTTTTGTTAACATCATAAGCAGAACAAAATCAAACGGGTCTCACCCACGGATGCAGATGAGTATAAACCATGTGCAGCCATGCGAACGCTCGCGTATTGCCGCATAAATCCTATTTAAACTTAATATGCGTACAAACTTAACTAAAAAAAAAACTGGAAAAAGGAATATTGCAAAGGTAATGTGCCGTTAATAGCAAATTTTGCCAGCATCATGAATATTAAAAAAGCCTTAATGACCTACACAGTTATTACCTTTAACAAGTTCACACACACAAAGCTGGATATATTAAATAGCATCTGTGCGACGGAAATAACATACAATTGTTAACAATCCTCAAATTATATATTCAATATGTTTATAACAAATAATTTGATTATTATGTGCATTACTTGTCATTAATGTTCTTGGTTTTTCACGGCAAGTAGGCAATATTTTTTATAGAAAAAGGTGGATTAGAAATCGGCTAGCCCTGGGATTTTTTCCAGGTTAGTTGTTGATTCATTACAAACTTGGAAAACTTACCTCATCAGCAACGAGGTCGCTCTTTCAAGAAAATGCATGTAAAAGGGGCATCAGTTTCGAGATTGATATATTTACATTTATATTTTCAAAAATAAACACATCCATATATATAATGTATATTTGTCACATAATGTGTACTGTTTACATATATTACCATAAAATATTGACTTAGCTAATTAGAACAACAATTTGCTTGAGTAAAAAAATCATACTTTATTTATGTTGTATGTACTGTTTATTTGCATTAATATCAAACATGTAATTTGCTAACTAAAAACAAAAGGTTTCATGCGTAAAAGATTTACTTCTTATAATCAATATCTGTATGCACATATGAAATATATATACACTTAGTGTGTATATGTACATATAGTTCGTATGTAATTATTAAAGCAAAAATATGTCACCTGCGTAATAATCTTGTACAAGGAAACGGAGTTCCTATTTTTTTATGTATTTATTGGGAGTAACATCAAAATGATTTTTTAGGGCTACATCCTGATACAACGAAAGCTTTACTTCATGACAGAGCAGGTGGTCTAATAAAACTTTAACCACATATTATTACTTAGAATCATTTCTGGTCGTAATTTTCCTTCAGAGAAGGTATCAAAATCTTTACCTGGTTCCTTCACCCATTTGCACGATAAGTGGAGTGGCAAATGCACGCTAGTGTGAAATGCCTTCTTACACATATGTTGGTAGGACAAGATAATTCTTATTTGAACGATAGCGAGTTTAGACAAGACTGACCACCATTGAAATAGGGGAGTACTGTCTCTAAAGCAGTTACTGCCTGCTTATTGTAAGTAAGCCACTAATTGCTGAGTAGTACACATCTGTACGAGTCAAGTTCGCTTCCGTCTTGTCTCCATAAGAATTGCGTTTCAACAGAAAGCTGATATCATAGTCCAAACGACTATATCATGAATCTCTCTTCAAGTGCCATCTGCTCTTAGCAGTTCGGCTACCATAGACCGCCACATTTTCCGCTCATGTGCCTTAATATCATCCATCCCCTGAGTACGTGGACGCCCTCGTCCTCTCTTCCGATCAAACCTTCATTCCAACAACACTCTTTGAAAACCATTCTTTCTTATAAACTAAAATGAATGTAAAACGAACTAAACATTTCAAAACTTAAAACCAATTACATGATCAGAAAGATGTTTTTTATCATTTTGAAAATGAACAGATTTATCACATAAACAAGTATACCTATTGACAATACAGAAGAGATAAAAACTGCACCCTTCAAATCAATGCGCTGCAGAGCGGTGTGCGGCCTACTGTATTTATAAACAAAACAAAAAAGTAAGCCCCCCCCCCCCCCGGCAAAATAGCATAACTTTTATCAAAGAGGTTTTTGGCACAATAACTCGGCAGGATTGTTTCTCATCTTATTTCATAACTTATGTGTGAAAATACCATTAATCCAATCAGTCATGCATGAGTATGCAGATTTTAAAGAAAAAATGTCACTTTTGAAAAGTCACAAGGGTAATTTGGGGATTCTGTCGTATGAATCTTTGATAAATTCCATTCCTGGTGTATAATTTATGTCCTTTCAATGCTTATCATCCATCACTCGATGCACTAACACCTATCCCGACACTTAACCCATTGTTCTGGTTGAGTGAGTACCGTTTACCAAATACTCATCCCTCTTGAGTTTGAAACTTTTAAAAACCCTTTATTTTGGTGAAAAAATAAAATACTGGATATTTGACAAAAAAATTAACATGACCTGTTATGTAAATATAAGAAGTCATTTTCGTGTCATGGTTGAGTGAAAACACTTTAAAAATCGCACAAGAAATGCCAAAATATATTGTTAAAACGGCATAAATTACCCTTGTGACTTGTGAAAAGTAACATTTTTGCCTTTAAAATTTGCCCACTGATGCACGACTAATTGGATTAATGTAATTTTGACGCAAAAGTTAGTCAATAAGTTAAGAAACAATCCTCCTAAATTATTCTGCCCAAAACCTCTACGATGAAAAGTTATGCTATTTTGCTTAGGGGGGGGGGGGGCTTACTCTGTTGTTGTGTTTAGTTTAAGATAGGGTAGCCCCTTTGCTGGTAAAACAAAAACAATTCTTCAAATGCATGGAAAGTTAAAGAAGTTCTCATTATTATTTGAACTTGTATTTTAACATCCAGCTGTTATTGTATGACATTGGATTGTGTATAATGCATTATTACTATCCGCACCGCAGTGGTGTGCCAGTGCCATTAGAACCGTGAATATCTAATGTCGGAGCTACGAAACGAGGTGTTTCAAACGTAAACAAAGAACGTTTTTCACCTTTCCTAACGGGATCTGTCAAGCTTTAATTGTGGAATTTTATACACGTCATCATTATGATATACATCTTATTCCTGCCGAGTTTCAAACGTTTGGCAAATGGGCTTCCCTATCTCTTAGGAAGAGGGATATGGTTATTTATAGAATACAATATCTGAGCGTCTTTCTAATCAAGATGAAAATAAGTGCTAAATTATTTATACTTCTTGTGTCATTGACAATACGACAGCAATGTAACAATGTCTATCATGATTTGTTCAAATACATTGTTTTATATTATATTCAAACAATATGCATGATGATTTTACTTCGAGCGAGAATGAATATCAATGTCGTAACAACGTGAATAGCAATATCCCATGAAATAGTATTGTCACTGATATCGCCATTTTCTTTGAGCACCAACATGTATTAAACTCCTCATGTGGCACTTAAAGGCGACTGTACAGGAGTTGTGTACTTTACTGGTAAGAAGTAACGGACATGGTACAGCACGACTTAAGAAGATTTGTAATAACGAAACAAGATAAAAGAACAATTTGCTGGCCGTCTACTTGTGTTTCTTACAGGTACCATCGACACAATTGAACATACTCTACAAAAGAACCTACCTGTTTAGCTGGTCGTTGTTTCTTTGTAGTCAAATGCATGTAAATAAAAAGGAAAAGGGAAAAGTAAGTGAACTTGCACACGACATTCCAAAAAGATATTCAAATCTAACAACAACAAAAAAGGTTCTACCTACGAAGCCTCCCAGCACCTCACAAAATAAATATATCAAACGGCAGATCAAGTTCCATCGATATTCCTATCACATTTATTGTTACGGAGGATTGTTTTAGTAGCATTCTCAGCGTGCGCTAATATATTGCGTCGTAGTTACCTTGAGGACATATCAATGCCACGGCCCACTTTAGTATTCTATCTCTACCACTTATGAATATGGTGCTATTAACGTGTTTTTTCTCATTCCACTGTTGATCATCGCCTATGCCACGCTTACACATTGTATGAATACCATAGTGGCGCTATCGCATGCATTGTCACCTTAATTGTAACGGTACGCATTTTCAACGTGCCTTTTACATGCAGCGTCATATGCTGTGTTGAGGACATACCATGGTTACGGCCAACTTTTTTTATGTATCCATGATTTCACGAATATATTTCTATAAACGGTATTGTCATACGAATGTTTTTACTTGCCTACCATTTGGTGTCATCACATGCATTATTACGCAGGATTCTGGTACGCATGTATATGCCTGAATATGCCGCGTTACATGTTATCCCGAGGACATACACATGTTTTGGCTCACCTTTGTATTATCTCTCTACCATTCCAATAAACCTTTTTTACACTGCATTCACAGATTCACACAGTGTCCTTATTCCTGGCGAAAACATTAATATTCATTAATCTAGCTGCATTGTCCTACGGGGGACTACTCATGAATTTACAGGATGGAGCACGCTATCCTTACTACTGGGTGTATGCCTAAAAATTTCTTTGTAAATTGAAATTACCCCAGAAAGCCCTTTCACTAAAATCTAGCCGAATTGTCCCTACGGCGGACTACTCATGAATATTAATGAGTCAGATGAAATGAGACTCTTTCGGGTATTTGTTTCCATGTTGTCGTGTCTTGACCCGTGAACTAGAAATAGCTTGCGTGGTTAAGTCGCTGCCCGGTAAGCAGTAGACTGCAGGTTCAAATCCCGTCTGGTTCCAAGATTTTTGTCTGACTTGTTTTTCGTTCATTTACAAGATGGAGCACGCTATCCTTATTACTAGGTGTATGCCTAAAATTTCTTTGTAAATTCAAATTATTCCAGAAAGCCCTTTCACTAAAATCTAGCCGAATTGTCCCTACGGCGGACTACTCATGAATATTAATAAGTCAGATGAGATGAGACTCTTTCGGGTATTTGTTTCCATGATGTCGTGTCTTGACCCGTGAACAAGAAATAGCTTGCGTGGTTAAGTCGCTGCCCGGTAAGCAGTAGACTGCAGGTTCAAATCCCGTCTTTGGTTAGGAGATCGTATACCAGCGAGGTGATATATCTCTTCAATTTTTGTCGATTTCAGGCAGCGTGTTATCCTTCGATATGTGTTGAGTGTGCATGATGTCAATCTTCTTCGCATGGGCTGATCTGCTTTAAACTGGGAAATTGTATTCAGTAGATGACATGCACAGGGCAACAGCTACAGATTGCATAACGATGATATGCGATTACACAACATGGCATAACCTTTTAACGGAATGTTCCATGTTGTCAAACTTGGTTTCAAGTGTTGTGAAACACTTCAAAATAGAAATAATGTCCTGAAGGGGGACGATGTGCAACAGCTGCCCATCAGGCGTGGATTTCGGACAGGGGTGGTGGGGTCGAAATACCCCCCCCCCCCCTCCCCTAGTTTCCCTAGCCGGAATATGCTTAAATCACTTGGGAAAAAGGGATGTTGTCAACGAAGTACTAAGCGAATCCTCCGAAAAATTTCCCATAACTAAACCTGAAAGCGCTGATATCAATAATCAAGAAGACATAGACGACCATGATAATTCATTCTTTTCACCTTCATCTCACCGGATAGAACGTGTTTACTTGCTTCTGTATAAAAAAAAAAAAAAAAAATACAGTTTTAAAGAACCGTCAAATTTCTCGACAGCAATCATTGATATATAACTCCTAATTTGGATTTAAGACTACACATTAAAACTTCTCACGCCTTTCTTACACTACCCGATGATCTAATCACTGCATGAACGGCCAGCAGAGTTTATATTAAGTGTCGAATAGTGATTCAACATATCGTAAGAAACTCCCTCTCCCTCTACATTTGATATTACGAAGTTTCAACTGAATTGTGTTTTTAATTTGGTGAAAGACTTGATTTGTATTATCTTCATCGTATTTGTTGATTTATATCTCAACATTGAATTATTTATTAGACTCAGCCTCTGGCTCTTCTCTCTATCTCTGTGACTCTGAGTCTGATGTTAGGGCCTATACATTTTGACAAACCAGATAGGCAGATTTAACTTCGTATTATAGAACCTTGCTTCAGAGCCCTAACTTTGTTAGCCTAGGGCTATGCCCTATTGACTATTGTCAAAATTGACAGACTTTGGCTAGGTTTCAGAGGAGGCTAGGTTAGACTCCTTAAAGTCGACTTAAAATTTAGTGTTAGGGTCCAACTTTATGCACTGTTACTCTCACGCTAGGTGTGTTGATATCTAGACTCTAAGTCTATACTGTGGCCAATGGCAATGTTTTGGGTGCTATTAAGTGCTACGCCAGCAAGATGCTCGATGTCGACCCCCCCCCCCCCCCCCACACCACCACCAACACCAACGCGATCAATCGAAGTCACCAAGTTCGACGAAAAAATCCACCGCGCGAAGGCACGCATATTGTTTGATCGGACATCCGGGTAAGCCAAATAGTATTGGGCAAATTTAACATTAATATATATTTTTTTTGTATGTTAAGTTAGCAAGGTATTAGTTAGGAAATATTGGGATATGAATTTGTAAATATACCTTTCATATGGTCATGACATTCAGCCCCTCAGACGTGGTGATCTATGCTGCACAGTGCATTGACACAACAAGCATGTTTAATACAAAAGAATACGCTCTACCCCTAGTTGTTGGCCGCTCTCACACAGGTGGTCAAAGGGCACTTGTATTTTGTGCCCACACATAATTTGCACACTCAGTGTGTTCGTTGAATCCATAGCCCAGAACTTGGGCTGTCTGCCCTTTAAATCCTGATAGCTATCAGGAAGTATATTAACTTTGTACAGACGGTACATTTTTCATATTTAGGCATATACGTTGCAGCGAGAAAAGCTTAACTACGGATTTGATAAGCTTATGGGAGAACATTTATAAATGTACAGGCTGTCTGATATTATTTGATATAACGAGTTACCTTAAAGAAGGGTTAGTATACTATACCTCCTCATACAGATGAATGTTCGTCGGCAAATGGTTGTAATTCACACACTGAATCTGAATATTGTACGTTGGCTTCGGTTCTGCTACAGTAGACGGGCCAGGCAAAGCTTTTGCATCCACTGTGAAAACATCCTTTGAGCATACACAAAGCAGGGGAAGAGAGAAATACTGAACATTATGAATTTTCGGTGAGTTTATCAGCGCCTTACACAGACAATAGACGGTAGGTAGTGACTGAATAATGAATTTACTAAAATAAACCGTTATGTCTCTCTTAATTGCGTCAGCTAAAATATTCTTTCGAAAAACAAAGTACATGTATATCGGGCCCCAAAACGACAAAATGTTTGAACGGAAGCAGCGAGGTGAGAGAATATTTGCTATACCATCATAACCAACACTCTTTTTTTTTGTTATTAAGAATGTTTATAATTCAAAGCATATCCTACTATGATGAATTCGTGTACACAGCGTCACATGACCTATGACGGTAGAGGGTACTTATCGCATCTTTTTACAGCCAGTGGATTGCAGGTGGGCTTGGCTAAAGCGTCATTTAGAATAAACTAACCTTCACAAACAACATGTGAAATCCATGCGGGAGTAGGAAAAAACAGTATTTTTCAGATACCTTTATAAACGTCGGGTCACTATGTTTCTACATTTCTTTAAAAGAAGAAAAAGTAAGGCTTTTAAATGAGTGACATGTGTACTTTAATGTTTGCGTACTAATTTCAATCTACTTATTTGACCCCATTGACCATGGATTTCTCGGCCCATAAATTGTCAGTGTGGATTTGTATGTGCTGTAAATGTGGGCTATGTATGGACAGCCCATATGAGTATCGTCTATTATGGTCCCCACTTAACCCGCCTGAGACTCATAATTTTCAATGTAGATAATATATTAGGCCCATATGAGCCAAATGGGTTTCGTGTGGGTTAACATGTTACCAATATAACGCATATCGGATGACTAATGGTTACCACTTTATACTCAATATACGCTATTATGTGTGTTTTAGCCTTACCCCGATATAATGGTAACTTTATCATAAATAACTGACTGCAATGTATGTGTATGAAGGTGCAGAAAGAGGCACAAAACATTGTACAAATAATCCACAGTTGTGAGTGCGTTGGGGCCGTGCAGCGCATCAACGTCACGAAAGTTAAGACTGTGCATTATTTGTTTCATAAGGCAGGTCTTAATATAAAAGTTATTACATTTAGGACTACCGGTGCATTGAAGGTTTTGATGCGTCTCCCGTATAGCAAGAGTTTACACTACAAAGAAATCAAACGGCTGCTTCCACGGTCGTCTAATCTAAACACAAACAGAAGAATACTATAATTCAATTCAATTCAAGGTTTATTAAAAATCATCTTCGCAGCCATGCAGCTGAATTGCGACAATTTAAAAACAAATATAGATAGAACATATGAAATAAGACGAATATCCTCTGCAAGTATAAATATTTAAAAATTCTTATAAATGGTATGATAACTATAAAAGATAATTATACATTAAACATATTATAAGTTTCTTTAAGATGCACTGTAAATTTACTGTACGACAATAAGATAATAACCGTAACCACTTTATGTCAGCATTACAACCTGTCAAAAACATAAGTTAAGGATATATTGCAAAACTAATGCAAAGTAGTGCGGTTTAGGTAAAAACAACATTTTCATCAATAATATGAACACCCCCCCCCCCCCCCATAGATATTAGAAACAATAGTAAATGTAATGAACGTCCCTAAAACGAATAATAAAATCGATGTACGGCAAAATTATCATAATTGCAGCTAAGTCACATCAGCATTAAAAATCATGAAAGTATTGTGATAACATCAGTAAAGTAGGGTATTAATTGATTTTCATTTGAGCTATATAAAATTCACGGGGAAAAAACAAACAATTGTAATGGCTGGTTTCTTATTAATGGTGGTAGATAAAATATATACAGTACATGTCTACAAAATAATTATGTAAACTGAATAGTGAGTGTATCAGTTGTACCAAACTTTCAATTTCTAACTTAAGTTACAGGGATTCATTTAACTCTCTAACAAGGTAAGGTATCGAGTTTTTTCGGTAGCGTTCTGTTCTGCATTTTATTTCAGTGAGTTTGTGGCTATTTCTGAGGGATGCCCTTCGAGATGCCCTTGCTGGTGGTAGCCAAGTACGAAAGTTTTTGAACAATTCAAATGCAAACTTTCTGCAGAGCTGGTCTCTGCGTTTTTCAAGCGAAACTAGATTACTCTTTTGTAATGCGTGCTGATACGAGTTATATTGGTCTGCGAATATAGTTCGAAGGGCTCTTTCCTGTATGAGTTCAATTGAGGTAGTTTGTTGTTGTGTCAGAGAGGAATGCCACACAACACAACAATATTCCAAAGTTGGTCGAATATATGATGTAAATACTGTGATTAGATCAGATGCTGGCATTCCAAACCGTTTCAACAGTCGGAGCATGTAGAGTTTTCTCGAAGCGTTGGTAGTTACGTAAGTTACATGGTTCGACCACTGCAGATCGTTTCTGATAATGACACCTAGAAGCTTGACGTCTTCACATGTTGGTACTGTTTGATTTCTAAGTTGTATCTCTGCTGGAGGGAGTTGACGGCGTGTGAAAGAGACCTGAAAGGCTTTACATTTTAACGGGTTGAGCCGCATCCTAGAGACTTCACACCATTGCTCAAATGAATTGAGGCTAGTGTGAAGGGTACATGGTGAATTTAGGCGACGGCTTTGTGCTATGGTTAGATCATCTACATACTTCCACCTTCTAACATCTGATGATATAAGAGCATCATTCACAACACTTAGGAAGATCAGTGGACCCAAACGCGTGCCTTGAGGAACTCCAGCTTTGGTGGAAAGTGAGGATGATAACTGACCTCGGTAACGGACCTGTTGTGTACGCTCGGCCAGAAATGAACACAGCCACTGGATAAGAGAAGGTCTTGCTCCCATGGCGTAGAGGCTATTTACAGCGACATTGTGGTCGACGAGATCGAACGCCTTTGAAAAGTCGGTAAGTATGACCGTAGTAACATTGTTGGGTTTGTCGGCATTTGATTGCAGGTACTCCAAGAGGCTCAACAGATAATGGCTTGTTGACATGCCGCGACGGTTCCCAAATTGTTGGGGATCTATACTGCTGCCAATATCACACATGAGCCATCGATATACAAAGAGTTCGGGAAGTTTAGCGAAGTGGTCTGTTAGGGCAATCGGCCGTAGTTTTTCAAGTGTTGGCGGAAATTCCTTACGAATGGGGACTATGATGGATTTTTTCAATTGGCTTGGCACGACACCCTGTTCAAACGAGGCATTGATAATATGACAAAGTGGGGTGCTGATTTCTGCTGCAAACTCGCGGATGATTCTTGAGGGGAGTCCATCAGGACCTCCACTTTTACCAACTTTCGTCTTAGCTAGTTCTCTGTAAACGGTCCATGGATGAACTGAGGGGATCGTACTCTCTGGAAAAGGTCTAAATGCAGGTAGGTGTACTGGATCTACCGAACGTGAATTGCTCGATATACCTATGAAATGTGAGTTAATGGCGTTGGCTATGGCTGCAATGTCGTCTGGATCAACTTCAGGAATCGAAAGAGACATTTCCTGTTGCACGTTGGAAATCATCAACTTTATATATTGATACCACGATCTTGGATTATCCCGCTTCAGATTTTGGACGCGATCATGATAAAAAGACTTCTTAGCTCCATCGATTTCTCTTTGAAGCTTGTTTCGTAGCTCTTGCCAGTTAGAGGATTTCTGGTGGAATGCTGTTTGTCGTTGGTGAATGAGCACTTTCACTTTTGTCGACATCCATGGCTTGTCAGTTGCATGTATACGTACATATTTGCTAGGAAAATGGAGGTTTATGGCAAGATTCAATTCTCTGTAGAACTCCTCACATTTGTTTTCAACGCTTGACTGGGTGTGGACGGATGTCCAATCTTTGTGCGCGATCCAATCCCCAAAGCTTCTCATGCTCGATTCACGGAGCGGACGGATAACGTTGCGTCGAACTTCATTTTTCGGCACTTGGTATTGCTTGGGTTGCCATAGCACCCCATTGTGAACACTTAATCCGACTGGGGCTACAAGCTCAACAGGGTCATAGTGAGATTTCATATTCGTGATGATTTTGTCTAGCGTTGCATCCATTCGAGTTGGGAGATTCACAACCTGTTTCAGCCTGTGGGCACTTACAAGTGGAGTTATGGTGAGACGATTGAAGTCCCCTGCAATCACGATGCCAGCTCCTGGGTGGTTAGTGAGAATATCATCAACTGAAGTTACCAGATACTGGATGAAAGCTTGGTCATGTACCGAGTCTGGAGGCGAGTAGACGGACGCAACAAAGATGGATGAAACAGATCGTGGAAGTCTGCGAGGTCTGAGTTGCACCCATACAATTTCCAAGTCCTCAGGAACGGTGATGCGGGTAGCAGCGGGATTCAAACTAGACCTAGCGTAGAGGGCGACACCACCACCTAAAGCAATACTAAAGCAAAGTTTTCATTGTGCGACACTCCAACATGAACGGTGAGACACTTAGGCCTGAGAGAAGCTGGAATTGCAAATCGTCCCTGGAGGCAACCGTATTTCTTTTCCACTGGGGACCATATCACAAACAGCTACGATTGAACGCACGATCTATAGATCAATCGTAAGACCAATTTATTGATCGTAAGATTGATATCAATCGTAAATCTGTATCACATCTGTATTGTATTCTTTATCACCTTATTTGCACGGGAGTTATTTGCTATTTGGGGGTCATGAATGTGGTTATTTTGCAGTTTTTTGTTTGTTTATCTGTTTTTCTGTGTTTTAAACATTTAAATAGCTTTCACCTGTTAAAGCTTTTGCGTGACAAAAAGGTCATGTGTGTAATGTGTCAAACGAAAAGTACTTTTCTGGGTTTGTTTGTTTGTTTGGTGTTTTTGGTAAAATTTATATATTTTTTTTCTATTATGTAGAGTTCATTTACTTATTATGCCGGTCATAAAGTCAGATATGAGCACCGAAAAAGAGGAAGGGTAGATTTTAATTCAAACAATTTGCATTTTTTTTCTCTTTCACTTTTTTTTTCTCGAGAGAAACAATATTATAATAATTTAGGCTATAAAGACTACTTCTTTTTGATCTACTCAGGATTTAATTACATATGCATGATTATTCAACTAGAACAGGTTCTAAACAGGAGTCATTTTGAAATTGCATAAAATGAATGTTAAGCTATATACGAAGAAGGGGAGGGCGGCTCTGAAAGCTCTTGCACTATCATGTGTACAAGTGCAGTAGAGATTGCCAAACACGGGATATATGTCTGTAGGGGTGTTTGGGGCGGAGAGTTTGGGCATGTTAGGGGAGGGCTTGGTTAGGGGTGGTGTGCATGATGTGTGACTGTGTGTGTTTGTGGGTGTATCGCGGCCTCTTTGAGATAAATATCAGCAACAAAACTTAATTGTTCCCGTTAGCTCTGTCGTCAGCATTCATATGTCATTGGAAAAGGCGAAAAAGGAGAGACTTATTACTCACTTAGAATTCGGTATGAGTTGTAAATTTATTAATATAATGTAATTTCATTTCAGTAAATGTAAAAGGAATAAGGGAAGGAGCAAAATGCAAAAACATTATTGAATGATGTAAAGATAAACGTGCAGATATTATATTCTGACAAGAGACATTTAGTCCAAACTATATTGAGGAAAAATGGAAACAACATTGGAATTGATTATTGAAACATAGTTTTTAATTATGGCACAAGTCAAAGTAAAAGGGTTATCATATCATTAGACTCAAAGTTTACGTTCCCTAAATGATACCACCAAACTTGTTATTCCGAGAACAAACCTCTCCATAGCAGAAAAACGTTTTAGTATAGCTGGATATAGAGTTTGGAATACACTTCCCTCTTCCATCCGAACAACACCGACCATATCATCTTTCAAACGACAACTCAAGTCATATCTTTTTCCAAATATCTAGTTTTATATTTTCATTTATTTAATGTGTATTTGTTTTGATGATTTTTGCTATCACTATTTGGTTTGACTTGGCTAACCCATCTGGGGCCTGGTGGCCTCAAGTGCTATACTAGAGCTTCTGTGAATAATGTGCTGACCGGGCTTGTCCCTTAAATTGTTGGTGAACGAAGCAGCAAGCAAGAGGCCACCAGGCCTCATCTGGCACAGTTGAGAACTCCAATAGTTGATGCAATTTAATGTATATATTTATATTTTATATCTGATTGTAAGCGCTGTGATACTTTTTGTGTATAGCGCAGATAAATAACCATTATTATTATTATTATTAAAGTTAGATGTCAATAGAAAGGCCATGTTTCAAATCCTTGATAACTATGGCATACCTTCTCAGATAATACAAGCTATTTTCATTATGTATAATCACTCAACAAGCTTTGTACAAAGCATGGACGGCCCAACGAAGGAATTTAAGAGAACATCAGGGATACTGCAAGGAGATACGCTTGCACCCTACCTCTTTGTCATAGTTGTGGATTATATTCTACTTCAGTCTGTAGAGAACATGAAATAAAAGGGTCTAGATGTCAAACCAGATAGAACTAGCATCGACAAAGACAAGTATTTGGCAAATCTTGACTACGCAAATGACATTACCTTAATAGCAAAACATATTCGTAATGCGCAAGACTTGCTTTCATCTGTAGAGAATACTTCAGCAAAGTTTGGTCTGTTTCTTAACCCAAAGAAAACCGAGTACATGACACTAAACGAAGAGGCTGATCATCCTCCAATCATCTCCAGAAGAGGCTCGCAAATGAAGGTAGTAAACGATTTTTAATATTTAGGATCGTTCGTTGTAGACTCGAAGAAAGACTTCATGTCACGCAAAGGTCAAGCATGGAATGCATGAAATAAACGACACCACATTTGGCACTCTCAAATATCAAGGTCTACAAAAATGAACTTCTTTAGGGCCTGCGTCGAGAGCATCCTTCTTTATGGTTTAGAGACATGGACCATGAAGAAGGCACTATAGGACCGCCTCGATGGGACATATACTCGGTTACTCATGAGGATCATGACCCCAGATATGGTAATTGATTTGAAGCAAATCGACTTAACGTCCGTGTAAACTTTGGCAGCCATTTTCCAAAATTGTCACCAAAGAGCAATAAGGACATGGGAGAAACATTTTTTGATAATGAATTAAATATGTTAAATATTTATATGTCCCTATCTTACCTCACAATACTCCTGAATGGTCTGGCTATTCACTGTGCGTCTGGAAACATAGTATGTGTTATCCTTGGTAGCCATATCAGAACTGTGGAATTAGAGAGAATGTTGCATGATTATACGGTCATATGTATGATTCGATAATCCCAATATATCTATAGCCAGTGATAATATAAATAGTGAGTTCCATCTATACTTAGATTAGTCTACTCTACAATCAGTACGAAATATATCCTTGGATGCCTGCTGGCTAAGCTAAGTACATACACTCTATTATAGAATGGGTGTCAGAATCTCTGCAATCTGATTGGTTAATTACCCGTAATTATCGTGTAATTTTTTTTTTTACCGGCAGCACGCGATATCAACACGATATCAACACGATATCGCGATACCGAGAATTAACATGATCGATACCAATGTTGCTTACGCTAATGGCGGCACCCACGAATCTCGAGAAACTCCGATAGATGAAGAATTGAAACAAATTTTGGACGATTCAGACGCTTTCAGTAAGTACAAATTCAACGCAAAGCATCGAAAACTCATTGTCTACATTTAAACGCTTTGCAGACGTGAAACACGTAAATTTGGAAGATATTTTGAACGGAGAAGTGGAAAAACTCATGACTGAATTCTACGCTGTCGCACCACTGTGTGAGACGGTGCTGCGGTGATATGCCCACTAACGTGCATTGCGAATACGCTCATTTGGGCACTCAATGCCACCCTGGACATTCGCAGTAAATCTGTCTTTCCTGATATGACTACGTCGTTTAAATGATTGTTATCAAATTAAAGCGTGATGAACTTGATAGTTCTTTACATGCAGACTCTATTTCTCCAAATGATATGGTGTATGGAGAAAATCATCTCAATTTTTAGCTGTGTTATTTGGACACTTGTCTACGTGAAAAATCAATAATTTTTAGTCTTGGCAGATTTTCCAATCATTCATGAAGATGGATCTCTGCAATCTGGTTGGTCAATAACCATGCATCCGGTAATTACCGGACGCATGATTTTCCCATGCATCTGGTAAATGATACTGACAGAGATTTTTCCCTTTTTATTAGATTTTGGGTCCCATTCTATAAAACATATGATGCACAGGTTTATTTCGTGGGTCAGTAGGATTGTGTACACGCGGTATCTCTGAATTTTGCCCGAAACCCATTCGGCTTCGCCTCGTGGGTTCAGGCAATTCAGAGGTACCTTGTGAACACAATTCCTACTGACCCACTCAAACCTGTGCATCATTTGTATATTAACAGCAAAGACCTAGCGCCGCGAAGCAGCGCAAGACGGATTGCTCGCGCGTATTTAAACACAAAAAAAGTGTAGTACGCCAAGGGGCGAAACCGCAGCCCGTTAAGGATGATGAGCCGCGCGCTGGCCGCATGGCTACCTGGACTGCGCGTATAATGAGAGTGTGTTAGCAGCTTCTTGGAATTATGTAGGGGCTCCCCCGGGGCTTTCCCCCCGCCCCTTTTTGTGTGTTTTTTAGGGGTGTATGGGGGAATGGGGGAAATTGGAAATAAGCAGATCATCATTTTATACAGGAGAAGTATGTCTGATACATTCCCTGCGTTAATACATACTGTACTTATATTTTCAGGTCAATCATGCCTATATAAGCAAAATGTTAACTTCAACAAAGGGATGGAGAAAGAGGCGTAGGCCTAATCTGTTTAAGTGTTGATGTTTGTTTGTTTTTGCCGTGCATTCCTACTATGGCATTGGAATTTCACGTTGTATCCGCACGTAATCGTAGATGTACTCTATATTTTGATCTATTGTTATGTGATATTTATAAGTCCTTTTATCACTACCCCGCCTAAATAATGTTTCCACGCTAATGACCACTTTCCAGGAGCCAAATTACCCTCAAGGTTATAGCTAACCCTCTGGTTTATGGGGCTAGTCTGTGAATAACATTTCGGATGACGTAGGTAAGGTCCAGTTTCTGTGAGATCACTATGCATCCAAGAAACTGACCTTCTGTATGAGTTTCACTATACTTGTTTACTTCAAACTTGAGACAGAAAGAGTATATACTTAGAGAGCTCAGAGAGTTTGAAGTAGTTACTTCCAGAATTATTTCGGCAGCAGTTACATTTGCAGAATTGTTTCCTGAGTTATATCAGCAGAGTTATTTCAGCAATGATTTCAGCAGAGTTAATTTCAGAGTTATATCAGCAGAGTTATTTCCACAGTGATTTCAGCAGAGTTATTTCCACAGTGATTTTAGCAGAGTTATTTCAAGAGATTCATCAGATGTATTCATCACAGAGTTACCCATCGGAGTTGTTTGAGTATTAAATGTACTAGAACGTAATATACCTCGAGTCCACGAGTCCTCCTTCAAGTACAACTCAGAATTAAGTAAACAATATAATTTTAGATATTATCATAGTTGATCCCGCAACTCCAACCAGTACACAACACCATTTTTCCTTTTCCAATTTGGGCAAATAATCAATACCTGACCTGATAGCTGTCATTCGAAATGGCAATACAGACATGTTATATGCCATTATGGTCTACTTCGGCTTGGGGCCTCAATTTGTTGGATTCATGAAATGTAAAGATTTATAAAACGGCATAAGGAATAGGTCCTATATAGTATCTATCTTAAAATGAATGAAGATTTCCACTGTTAAGAGATTTGAATTTTGAGGCAGACTGAATTCCGATTGAACACGTTTTTTCACTCCTTTTGGAGTCAGTCAAGATCCTTGATTCCCGAGGTCACTCCAAAATGAATGAAAACCATAAGTCCAAAAACCCTCTAAATGTACTCCCTTTTTAAAGTTTTATATTGATTGGCTATTTTCAGTGAGTTTCATTTTTTAGAGAATAAAGAAATTAGTGAATCCAGGAATATTTCTAAAAAGGTATGCTACCATGTATAAACTGACCCCCCCCCCCCCCCCACACACACACACACACACACCTCATTCTCACACATCCAAGCACATACTTATTTACACCTGCGATCTTGATTTTTTTTTTTTTAGATTTAAGTGTCATCGTTATTTTGATATGTTGAAAGATATATGCCCAATTAAAAAAAAATACTCCCATGTCTCCCCTCTACACCAACAGTCATCTTTACACTTGGCAATAAACATTTATAGCATCACTCACGACATTAAGACACGCATTAACAAAAACATTAAAGTACATGTTCTCATCAAACTCAGAGCAGTTTTAATGTTATCTGTGTATTCATGTTTCACGTTCGAGCATAAGTATAAGAGAACAAGTAATTTTCCACAGTAAGTCAAATCGTTTGCTTTTCTATGTCAGTGAAACCTCGTTGTTGCACGTTCCTGGCCAGAACAGCTACATATTACTTGTGACTACATACGCTACTTTTACTTCCAGAAGACTGGAGCCTGAAGAATAAGTCAACAAAACAAATCACGTTTGTGATAACAAGACTCGTTAACACATTTTAAATTAAACCATTGATAAACGTATCCACCAAACAACATGCTCAAGGCTTTCCAATATAACCCCACCTCAACTATGCTCATAGAAATAATGCTCACAGCATACAAGGAATATCCTTACTATCAATAAAAATCTAATCTCGTCCAGGGACTTTGCTATTGAAGAACAACAAACTTATATATATTTGTACATGTGTACAATGTGTGTATGTATAAGGAAATATATATTTGTCTGGTGTGCAAGATATTTGGTGAACCCTTACATAGTATTGCGTAGAAATGACGACTAAGCCATGATGACTTTCGCGTTGAAATTTGCTTGCATCCGGGAACTTGCATCCTCAAATAGCGCCATGCAGCTTTTTCGTAGAGTAATCGATCTTGCTTTAAGATATTTGATGAACTATCGTTTCGGATAGATCACTTAGGTACAATAATAACGGACGAGTATTGATCTAGTGGACGTGCAAAGCAAAAAGACAACGGAACGTGGGACATTGATATTAAAGATGTTCCGTAAGATGTATTAATTAATTGCATTCTTCTTTAATTACAGAAACATATCAGATCCACAGCAGTATCGATATTCACTTCTAGTACCAAAACAAGGAAGCATTAGTTTTGTAATACCCGGAGGTCCCCTTAAATTCTTGTGAACACCAACTTGAGTGGCCACTTCGGTTCTCTTTGATTTTTTTTTTTTGTCAAGACAGTAGTAACCTTATAACTAAATCATTTCACAGACGTCATGTCAAAGGACACAGGTAACAATTTTGTGGTGGATGCAAGGGGGATAATATTTTCTCAGCCACCCCTCTATATCTCTGAGCAATATGTCATTTCCATGTTTATTATATGTTTATTATATTCCTTATTTTCTTTTTGAAAGTTCTGCCCCCCCCCCTAACTATTCCCCCTCCCCCATCACCGAAACTGCATATCAATATCGAACTTACCATCTTTGGCTGAATTGACTTAAAGTACGAGAAGTATGCTCCAAAAAACTAAAATAACATACCAGTTTGATGACCAGGGTATGTAAAGTACTTGACGAGTATTCCGATCAAAAGATCAGCAGGTGTATTGGACGTCCCGGCTATGCGGAGCATCAATGATCAATAAACGCGCTGTGTAAAGATATAATCACGCAATGCCCAACGCATACAGTCCCATTAGTACAGAAGTTAGTACATAAGCACCGAAGCCTTCCAATGACAGGTAATTGGCTCGCCTTATACCAATCGCGGCCACGGACGCGATTTGTTTTTACCGTACCATTAACGTGTCAGATCGGTTTATTTTATTCCCCAGAGCGACTTGAGTAACAGCCATTACATCCGGTGTTATGTAGTACGCATGCGCGTGGACTTTGTGTGCAAGCACAGTGGCATAATAGTCTCTCAACACAGACTCTAACTTGACAATTTTCTAGATATTGTCTGTAATTGGATAAAGCTTTGTTAAATTTTCCACTGACTGTATAAAGGGCTCTTTCATATTTTACTTTGTCTCCCCAGATAGAAAAATATATGGGGCCCATATGGGCTAGATATGGGTTGATCTGGGCCTGGATATGGGCCCCACATAGGCTGTCCATATGGGGAGCATCTGGGCCCATGTGGGCCCTATTTGGTCCATCTGGGACCGATCTATATTTTGCACCGTACACCGGGTCTGGGGCCCATATGGGCCAAGAGGGCCAAAAAAATTGGAAGGATGATATATCACAAGACTAATCATCCTTGGCTAGGCTACATACGAACACATAATCATTATCCTATCCTCACTGTACAATTAGTACAATTAGTTTGTACGATTAATTAGTACATTTAAAGATGAACAATTTTTTGGTGATTATTGTTGTCTGGACTCAAATAGGTGGCATTTTATTTCTAATGAAACGTTATTAGAATGTATGCTTAAACATTCCAACCATCTAGTTATATGGCTGTTATCTATTCAAAAGTACAAAAATATTACACAAGTCAACAGGGCTAATGCATGCATGAATATTCATGAGCATCTTAGTTATCATGTGGGTTCAAGGTGGAAAAACCCATATGGGCTCCATATATGGCTCAGTCGACGCAGAAGTAAGACCACATTCCCCATATACAAACCACATGGGGCCCAAAAGGTTTTATTATCTGGGTTCTAGGTGGGACAAACCATAGGGACCTATGGGACCCATATAGGTTAAACATGGTACACATGGGCCCCAGTAGACCCATATGATGCCCATATGGCCCCAGATACTTTGTTATCTGAATTTGAATTTTGAATTTGAATTTGAATTTGAATTGAATTTGAATTTATTAACAACTTCAACATCATCAATAGCAATACAAAAAAATTGTATGTACTTGACTGAATTAACAAAGAAAGAACGAAATAAATTATCAAACAAAACTGGCATGAATCTAACAATGGATGTAGAAATAAAGCATATTACTTATGATGCAGCATTGTACACAATTTTATACATAAGTGAATGTTGTTAATGGGAATCAGAAGTTAGCACAAGTGCTAGTCGAGCCTGATTCCTTTAATTCATTAGTACTGCGGTAACAAAAAATATATGGGGCCCATACATGCAAATATCTACATTTTCAAAAAGGAAGGTTAAAAAAATTACACTTTCAGATATGATATATTAATCTCAAGTTTATGTTGAATGAATTACTTTAATTACTTTTTACAGCACTTTGAACCCCCCCCCCCCCCACCACCACCACAAAAAAGGGAATTTCTATGACACACTCCCAAAAACTTTTGTTGCTGTTTCAGTTACTTCTATATTTCATACTTATAACATTGCAACCCCTTTCATCACAACTAACCATACACATCTTCCTCACCACATATGGTCCCTCATATCACCACATCACTATCATCATTACTCTCATATACTACTACCACCACCACCATTTCATAACCATAATCATATCAACCATCATTACTTTCATCAAAATGATCATATCATCACCATCATAATTTCATATCATCTCTTAAGCTACCAATAATCTTATCATCACCACCAAAATTACTTGTCGTCATATCACAACCGCTAACGTCATTATTTTCATCTTTTACAGCATCATCATCAGTATTTTCAATCTCCAAAAAATGTTGCGTATTTGCAACCCTTTCAATGTCAATTTAGAGTATATCAATGCGAAATTATATAAAGAGAAATAATTAATCAGTAGCTTTGGAGTTCTATTTCTTTTCAATTTTAACAACAAATTTCAAATATCACCAAAAGCAAGGAATCACAATATGTTGCAACCGGTTCCAAATGTTGTCTTCAATATTCTTCTCTGACCATTTATGTTCTTGACTTGAACTTGTACGCATATTTATTAATTTGAAAGAAGCGTAAGTTCATAATACATAAGAAATAATTTTCTAGTGAGCAAGCAAGTAAGTTTAAAACCATTACACTTCAAGAGTAATATTGTTTTTGTTTAAGCGGTGGTTAAATTCTTCAATTTATGTTAAGTGTTTGTAACATTTATATGGAATATGTAAAGCTAATATTATTCACAATATAATGCACAATAATTATTTGCATGTACATGTACAAAAATGTACATGTACAAAATTCACTATAAGAGAAAATGTAGAGCTTTCACATACTAACAAGTTAATGGTAAATATACTTTACAAGGCAAAGCAAAGATACTTTATTTAACAATCGTGCCCATTTTCAATTTATAAAGTGATTTTATTCTTTTGGTAATGATGATTTCCCATCCAGATCATTACTTAGAATGTAGTACAGTTCATCACGAAGTAAGACAATAAATGGATAGCTAGTAGGCCTTCCTGTAGCTCTTAAACGAAGTCATACTACATTTTGATGAAAGCAGGTACAAATCTATTTTTCTTTACAAGATAAACAAGTAAAAAAAAAAAAGGACTTCAAATAATGAAACCTCACTAATCTAGCTTGTCCATTCTTCAGGTGAATTAGGAAAAAACAAATGATAAAATAAACGCAAATATTTAACTTCTACTGTTATACAATTTTCGTCAAGTTAAAATCTATCTGCATTCACAAAAACATCACATACACGGTTTCTTAATTGAAACTTGTGAAAGATTTTAATTTACGTTTTGTGGACTTTTTAAGAAGTTACGATAAATCTTCATGTAATAAAAATAGGGTGAAAATAGAGATCAAGCGTAGAAATATTTTTTTTTTTTTGAAAAACAAAAAATAGAATTGCCAAATAAATATTGTATATCCTTCTATGTTCCTTAAACTCTGACCAGGCCTGATATTGAGAATGAATTCCCACAAGAACTAACATTGATAATAACAACCTTGTCAGAGCGATGTCAGTGGAAATTATTATATCTCGTTAAAACAAGACTTTGTTAAACATTAGGTTTCAAACACATACACCGTTGCTCATAAAGGTTGGATATTTTTTTTGATTAGGTAGCCACTTTTAAACAGGTACATCGATTACATAATGAATTAATATTGATAAAGTAAAAGTCAGTCATGCAAAACATACCATCACCTATCGCGGCCTTTTGTTTGGCGCTATGAAAGGCAAGGCATTTTCTTTGCTGCCATTTTGATGTCCTTTTCTAGCGGAAAGTCTACGTGTGTTAAGACCTCGTTTACTGTGTAGGCTCAATATTTTCAGTCAAATTTGACACAGAGTCTCTTCATATTATGCCGGGCCAAATGCCACTTGTAATGCGTCAGAAGGTGCTTGCACGTTGACAAAATGGACAAAAGCAAGTCAAGATGGCAGATGCCCTTGGGATAGCTCAGATTTCTGTCTCCAGAATCCTCAAACGATATCGAGAAAAGGGTAATGCGAGGCCAAACAAATCTCCAGGACGACCCCAAAGAACATCTAGACGGGATGATCGGCAACTGATTAACATATGCTGAAGGGAACAAAAAATGCCAGCGGGTCGTCTCTGCCGTTTGTGGAGATACACCATGGAGTGAACGTTTCACGCCAAACTAGGAGCAGGAGATTGCGCCACTGGCGATACAGAGCTAGACGAATGACAAAGTGTCCACTTGCCACAGTCAGACACAGAGTTGCTCCACTCTAATGGGCTAGGAGGCACAGGAGATGGCAGCTTTGGCACTGGCGACCTGTCATCTTTACGGATGAAAGCCGTTACATCCTAGATAGTCGGGATGACAGACAGAGGGTTCGGCGATTCCGTGGCGAGAACCTCAGAGATGACTGCGTCTGTGAAACCACTCAAGGAGGTGGATGCTCAGTAATGGTATGGGCCGGAATACACTATGGCGGAAAAACGCCATTGACTGTACCGGAAGGAAATGTTAGCACCGTCGTCTACGGTGTTAAATACTCATACCAGCGCTTAACCACTCTAATGCGTGCCAGACCATTGCTATTTCAGAACGATAGCACTGCCGATTGCGTTTTCCCCTTTTATGTCTATAGCACACTGAAATAAAAGAAATAAAAATAAAAGAAAGACTGTCTTCCATTTCCGTGTAGCACGGTTTTAACTATAGCTGGCGCTCTTTTTTATGCCCCCCCCCCCCCCCCCTCGTAATTTGACCGAATTCCAACTGAGGAAAGACATTTTTGCGGGCCATTTTCTTCAAGAAAAAGCCAAGATGGCGACCCCGAGATATTCAGACCATAATGTTTCAGAAATAATTTGGATGATACTTTTGACGACAAAAGTGAAAATTAATTAATGCAAATTCAACGGATATTTCAGAAGCTGAGGCTGAGGCTGATATGTTATGACTTTCGATTTGAGACGAAAAAAATTCGTAATCCTACACTAAATCAAAATTATTTTCATGCTTTATATTTTCAAAATCATATTACAGAGACATTTGAGTAAACGAATAATTGTATTTTCAGTGCAAAACTGTTCGCCTATCAATATTTGTCGACGATAAAGTTGTGGCCCTTAAACGCCGCACCGTTTACGTGTATTGTCAATGGGCTTTTCCTGATCGATTAGGCCTATGGGTTCGATTTTATGGTGACTTGGTGATTCGAAAAAAAAAAGAAAGAAAAAGAAATTTGTAGTTTGCTTGTTCATGTGATGTACGTTTGAAGTGGACTCTTGATAGAAGAATTTTATTTTCTTTAAGGCTACCCTAAATGTTTAATGCAACGAGGTCCTAAAAAAAGAGACTGCCATAATAAGAGCGTCTTCATTTCAATCGTACTTTCTGGGAACGTGCATGATGTAATGCCGAAGGCACGTACATCACGATCAAACTGACTAATACAATTCAGGTTTCGAAATTTTGACAAATAAAGTTTTATAAAAAATCATCCAGACAACGAAAAAATGAAAGAAATGACATTGAATTTGAACTGAATGAATTAAGTTGAACATGGAAATTTTACCTCTGTAACTTACGTTACCATGGTTACTGTGCCTATTTTTAATTGGCAACATTCATTCTTTGAATGGATGGACAATGCCAACATTTTACCATTATCGGATACTTTCAAACATCTGACCATTCTAATTTCAAAGTAGCTGACTATACTTTCTATTCATTTTGATAGAGTTACTTTATATTACCGTCAATTATTGTATTCATAATTGTGAATACTAATAGTTATTATATATTACTATATATATAGTGACTATATATTACTATATAATGAATAATGTATATTACTATATATTAGTTACTATACATTACCGTCAATTATTGTATTCATAATTGTGATCCAGGTTGTAAACTATGCAAGTTAAATTTTTCTTTATATTATTCTCATTCCATCACATATATCTGTCATATACCTACCAAAAGTTATTAGTTTGATTTGTCAAACATATATTCTAAAACAATTTGTATCATCAATTGAATTAAAGGGCATATACTGTACTGGGAAGGCAAAAAAAGCCTTTATAATGTAATTGTTAGCAATCTTCTTGCCAATGGTCTTAAATTCATGTATTGCCTATTTTAGAAGCTTGCTGAAAGTTATTTGCCCTCAAATGATCCACATATCGAGTAATTAATGATTGATGATTAAATCATCAAAATGTTCGGCCCGAACATTTTGAGAATTTGTGATTTAATCACTCATTACTCCAAATGCAGATCATTTGAGGGCAAATAACTTTCAGCAAGCTTCTAAAATAGACAATACATGAATTTAAGATCATTGGCAAGAAGATTGCTGACAATTAAATTTTTAAGGCTTTTTTGCCTTCCCAGTACAGTAAATGTATATGCCCTTTAATGAAGAAGCGACTGTTCAAAATTTGGTAACGTATATTACGTATATGAGTCACGTATGTTACAAATATTAATCACTAAGTAGAAGAGTGATTTTAAGAGCTTGTCTAGATATCAAGTATACCCACATTGCACGAATGCGTCAATACTTCTGGCAGAAGATTTGTTTAATTGCTATTATGTCACGGTGTTAACAGTGTCATTTCCCTATTTTGACCTTTTGGATCTAAGGAGTAAAGATACAAATCTCGCATCAGTGAGATCAGAAAACTCACATTCTCAATTGGTGATATTAAACACTTACATAATACGTAGCCTACGTTACCTCAATTCACGGGGAATCATACGATTGCTATAACTCTGAAGTAAATAGTATGATAATTGAAATGAAAACATAATTTACATCATTAATATAATCTTTAACATGCAAATTTAGGATTGATTTAGAGTCATTGGTACCTACGTTACCACTGTATTCAGGGCAACATTGGCATCAGTTAACCCCCCAAAGAATGCTCAGTACAAGCCTAAAATTATAATACATGTATGTACTTCCTTCTGTTTATTTATTTATAGTAGTCATATTGAGGATAAAGCTTTGGCGCTAAGTACGACGGTACAAATGCAGATATGAAATTGAAAGCTACGTTACATGAAGTGCAACCTACGTTACGGTATTGTAAGTACCCTACGGTTGCATTAATATCTTAATAAGGTGTAAACCTTCCATTCTTCACGATAAAACAAACATTAAAGAATTTGATTTTTAGCGAAGGTACCAACATTTGAATGTTAAAAACTAAAACGTGATATTGAAAACATACGTACCTTTGCTAAGAAATATGAATTTTTTCCTTGGTAGAATCATTGCGACAAATTTTTCACTGAATTGTACATATTTAGTGGAACTCCGGTTGGCGAGCGAAGCGATGCCGGAGCGGATGCGCGGCAGGAATTTTGGAAAAAACGGACTTTCTGATCGGCATATAATTTTGACATTTACCGAATAATGTGATTTTTGTAGCTTAAAATTTCATAAGACGATAATTTGATGAAACTTGCGGGGTTAATTTACTCGTAATTGCGTAGTTTGACCGAAACTGTTGTGCCAACGCGACGCTCACGCGTGATACGCTTACGCCTACCATTTCGTTCTAATACGCATTTTTGCTAGTGACAAGTTTGGTAAAATTCCTGAAAGGTCAGAGGTCAAAGGTCAATGAACTTTGCAAAAATTGGCTAAAAACTGCCCCAAACTTTATGTCTTTCACAGTAAATCCAAATCCAACTTCGCATTTCCAACCAAACATAGTGAAAAAATGGATTACTTCTTGGGGGTAGACTGGTGAAAACTCCTGAAAGCTCAAAGGTCAATGAACTTTGCCTAGAATTAGCTAAAAAAATTGCTCCCAAAGTGATATTTTTCAAAATAAATCCAAATCCAATAGTGCAATACCAACCAAACATGGTGCAAAGATGGATCACTACTTGAGGGTAGACTATGACAATTTTGGTGAAATTTCTCAAAGGTCAGAGGTCAAAGGTCAAAGAACTGTACCAAAATTGGCTATTTTTTTCAAATTGAATCAAAATATTATGATTCAATTCAAACCAGACATGCTCCACGGATGTGTCACTTCATGAAGGTACACTGGTGAAAGTTTGGGTAAAATTCCTCAAAGGTCAGAGGTCAAAGGTTTACGAACTTTACCAAAACTGGCTAAATATTGCCCCCAAATTGATATTTTTCACAATAAGTCCAAATCCAATTATGCATTCCAACCATGCATTGTACAGAGATGAATAGAGATAGTCTGATGGCATATTTGATAAACATCCTTGGAAGTTTAGAGCTCAAAGGTCAATGAACTTTGCAAAAATTTGCTAATTTTAAACTTGATGCAAGGATGGACTTAGACTAGTTAGATTTGAAATCAAGAAATAAGAGGTCAAATGTCAATGAACATTGCCAAACTAGGCTTAACATGGAAAAACGGAATGTGATATTTTCATTTCACAGAAGAATTCAATGGTACATTGCCCACCAAACATACAGATTTTCTTAGAATAAATCTAAGTAGAGCTAGGAAAGAGGCGGAGGCATAAATTTATCGACTGCGTGACAGTCGAATTGCTCTAGTTTCATATGAATAGAAATGTGAAAATGCTGTAATACAAAAAGTGTTGTAGCACAGAGAATATATAGGCCTATAATAAGCCCAGTAGTCGTCAAATAGTTAAAGAATTCTTAGAAACTTCTAGATTTTTTTGTATTTTGTTACTTCTGCGCTTTGCTTCAGAATAAATTAATTGCAATAATTTATTTGATTTTTCATATTCGAACATTCTTTTACAAAAATAAAACGTATGAATATCATATCATTCAAAAAATTATGAAGTATTTAGAAATGGCAATTGATCTAACAATAAAAACCTCTCCCTGCTACAATTTGTCTTTCCCTCCTATTTTACCTTTTCTCTTCCTCCACCCATTCACCTTTCACTCTCTAATTTCACTCTTCTAATTTAAACCATTCTTCCCGTCCTCATCCATTCCCCCATTCTTATTTCCCTGCTCTTTTGTCACCTTGTTTTTTTCTTTTCGTTCTTTCCTGGTTCTGACTTTATAACTCCTTTTATATATCTTTCAAATTGACGGAGCTGCCAGTGACAATTGTAATGCGAGCTTTCGGCTGTTAGGCCTTCTTCTAGTTCTTGCTTGTCTGTGGGCTGTCTGTGGGTGGTACAGACAGCCCACACACAAGCGAGAACCTGAATGCCTAACAGCCGAAAGCTCGCATTAAAATCTTAATTGGCAGCTACGTCCAAGTTCCGACACATTTTCTTCACGCCTATGCATCAAGCACCTATATACACGTATTTATAAATATACTTACTCGCATAATTATATTGTTAAAGCTTACCGGTAAATTGTTTCCCCCAAAATAACTTGTTCATAATCTATATTCATATCAGGCCTACGTCAATGTTGATATTGAATTTATAAAGGGGACATTTTTTGGTTCTACCATCATTACATGCCCGTCATTAACACACAGCATGTGTGTCTCTTCTTTTTTTTTTAAAGAGTAGGAGCTAGCTTTATACATGTACATCGATGATAATCCCTATCTTTAACGCTGCAAGACAAGTGCTTGAACTTTACTTCAAGTACTTCAACTTTGTACCCGTTGTTTCATGTTAGGGTTCAATACAATTACTGTCCTGCGTTTGTCAGAAGTTTGTTGTTGTTACAGTGTTGTTAAGAGTGCTGTTTTATGTTCATTGGTAAGCTGTGACAATGCACATATTTACCTCTTATCTACGAATCAAATAATTAATCCGAACAAGTACTCATTAATTCCTATCATTGGTTAAATGCTGACTCTTTTTCCCGTGGCTTGTTGAGTGCGCTTTAAAGATGCACATGCGCCAATTCTTACTTGCCATTTTACCATGCAAAATACCGATGTGTCAAACGTTTGGTTGCATTAATCTTCCTAGTTCTGTGCCAAAGAAGAGTTTTTCGCGATACTTTATCCAATTGTGGATAGGGAAAGATATGGTAAATGGATTAATGATTTAGGGACTGACTGATCGATTCGATGTCAAAATGTACAAATATCCCAAATAAAGAAAGGTGCGTGAAGACCACTTTGTGCTGGAATGCTTTTGGGTGTACACGTAGGCAAAAGTGATGGGCTTTGAGTTATTTTAGGTTATTTGCAGATTGATCATCATAATTCTTATGATTCAATATGATAATG
Source organism: Arbacia lixula (assembly GCA_963669155.1). Lineage (NCBI taxonomy): Eukaryota > Metazoa > Echinodermata > Echinoidea > Arbacioida > Arbaciidae > Arbacia > Arbacia lixula. The sequence continues at coordinate 132,927 of CAVLGW020000018.1, forward strand.
TATTATTGTTTAATTCGGCAAAGAAGAGCTTGGGCTTCAAGCTAGCTCGAGCTCCGGAACGGAGCTGACGAGCGATTGAACACAGCAACCACTGAAACTTAACTTCTGTGTGCAGGTGCATCCCCTACCTCACACGATTAGGAGGCAGGAGAAACCTGGCCCATACCAAAACTTTCACTTGCTGCTTTATCATTTTTATCCTCAGAAATACAATAAACAGACATCTACGGCTCTGAAACTAAGACAAATTATGAAATATATCTTTTGTCTGACATGGTCTTTTTGTGAACACGTGTTTAATGCATTAATGCATATAATGCCCTGAAATTAAGGAGCTGTGCATGTATTCTACTTTACATCGTGGTATTTTTTTTCGAAGAGATTAAAGCCACAAGAATAACCCACTACAGTTTGACGCTAAATCCATATCTCTATCAGCATCTTAATCTTTATTCGGATCTTTGTATGTTTTTTCTTTTCGCGTCTCTCAATTACCTGACATCTGTGAGAGATCTATTGTTATTAAAGTCACACTATATTTAATTCGGCCTGTTTTTCTAGTGGCATACTTTTCTATCGCTCTCTTTCTCCTTTCGGTCTTTATGGAGACATATTCTCTTATCTTTCTTTGTTACTTTATCACTTTTCCATGTTCGTTTCACTCACACTCTTTCCATTCCTTCCTTTTCTTACTTTTTCTTCACTTACCAATCTCGTATCAATTTTGAAAATCAACCAATGAAACACGGATAGGGTCAATAATGTTCCATCTTCGCACCTGTCAGATTTGACAAATATCACTAATACGTTCACATCCACGTGGACTTTCAGAAAAATCCTGTATTTGTTTCTAGTATTAAGGCACACAATGAAGCTACAAATAATTCTAAGGAATCAGTTGAGAAAGTAGTGTTTGTTCTCATTTAATTCATAAGGATTCAATGATATATCAAATAAAAAAATTGAATAAACAGAATACCTCTACCACTTGAAAGGAATCAGTTGAGAAAGTAGTGTTTGTTCTCATTTAATTCATAAGGATTCAATGATATATCAAATAAAAAAATTGAATAAACAGAATACCTCTACCACTTGAATGGTAGAGGCAGTAACCATTTTTTCTTTCGAGAACAGCTCTCTTAAAATATAAGACTATGATATTATATTAATTGAATCGTGCCAGGCAGAAAAAGCGACATTTCAAAACATAAAGGAATGTTTTGAGGGTACTAGAGAATGGAACAATCTTTTTATTCAAAGCCAGGTTGTATGATGAATAGAGGTTGAATCATATACATCTTATAGTTCTCTCAAAACATATAATAGACATATTCGACGCAGAAATGTCTATTAAATACATACTGTAATCATCACTGGTGACTAATGAGTGCAACCCATAGTTTAATCTCTAATGTCTTAACAGCAATCCATACTTATACAGAATAACACAAATATCCTCATGCCATTCTACGCTGACAAATATGGTCTTTTTTGGTCCTTTTTTGTCCTGCAACACTTTCAGGTAATGTTCTATAGTGACATTTACTTAAGCTTCCATTAACCCAGGATGGTCAGTAGTGTATAGAGTACCGAAGTGTGACGTCATTTGAGCATTATTGTCAAGACAACTGGTTCTCAACAGTGCGGGTAGAGCAAGGAGCGTTGATCACAACGGGGACTGAAATTGGGAATGCCCGACACTAACCCGGTAGACAATATCAAATAGCTAAACCTCTCACTGCAGTGAGTTTGTTTTCAGCCAGTTGACTTGACAACATGCTCATATGTCGACACCACTTTGGTACTCTATCAAATATGCAATGCTTGCACCATGCTTCAAATTGAAACATTGACTGTACACTACTTGTTAATCCTCACAATTATGAGTGGAAGGTGTGATAAATCATTTTGATCGTTCTTTCCTTATATGCATCCTACCTGCTGTGGATGCGTCCTGTGCAATCATCGATCATTACCCATTAAATTTTGCCCTCTTGCATCAGTGAATTTCTGGTAAACGCCATGCATCTACAGGCAATCTTCAACTCTTCATACGGTCGGCCGCATACCCCTCTGCGGCGAATTTTTTAAGGGTGCAGTTTTTATCTGGTCTGAACACATGTGTTGCATATCAATATGGATATAATTTTTGAAGTGACTGTTATTTCTGAAAATGTTGTGTTGAAAAGTTAAAGAAAAATGAATCCTCTTTCTAATCATGTACATGCACAGTAATATGTTTCAAATTTTGAAATGACTAACCAGCTAACATTAATGTAGCTTTTGACAGCAACATTGTAGGATATAACCTGTCATACCTGCTCCAGTAGTAATACAGTTGTTTAGGTCATGATATAAACTTCCTATTGAAAACAAAACACCATCCTTGTTGAGACAAAAGGAAGGCAAACTTGAGTTTGTAAAGAGGTGTTTTAGTGAATGAATAAAGGCTTGCTCACAATAAGCAGAAAGTGGCCGCTCTGGGGACACTATCCTTATTTCAATAGCGGTCACTAGTGTCGATACTATATTTTGTTCTATTACTGATTTTCCTCTACTTTAACTCGCACATATAAGACTTTTAAGGATCCGTGCAGATTTGCATGTATGCCGCTCTGCAAATTGAGCAAATGTGCGAACGAGCCGCGTATAAAGAGTTAAATGGCGAAGAAGCCATGCATCACAGCTTGCTCTGAAGTGGTGTGTAATAGATTCCTGTCTCTTCTAGCGCCCAAATCTTGGTGATGATTTGATCCGCTGATTCCAAGGTCTGGAAACATGAGACATCTGAAAAAAAAAGAAATGGTACGAGTTCATTGTTCAATGAATCTTGTTTAAGTCTTTGCTCAAAGACAAGACAAGTTAACATTACTTTATGCAACACACTTTCACAATTATGTTCCCACTTTCCAAGGAACACATTCCAATATTTTATAATGATCATAAGTCTTGGTGAGAAAGTATAAGCACACTCAGAAATGCACCCAATGAGGAATACAATTTAAAACTTATAGGGAAAAACGAAAGAAAGAGAGAGGAGTGAGAAAACAAGAGGAAGAAAAAGAAAGAGAGAGAGAAAATGTGAATGGCAGAAAACGTGCAGAACAAAGACAGAGTCCATTTTCTTCATTGGAATAGTTATCCAGTATTTCTGAACATTTGATAAAATTGGCCTATTTCACCTGGCTCCTTCCAGCACACAAAAACAAAAGAGACATGTTTAAAAATGCATACTACCACCCGTGAGTTCTGCCATACAATGGAAAAGCAGGTTAATAAAACAAACAGAAAGGAATGCATCTTGCCCACCTTTAGTTCTGGCATATTCTTGAAGTGAGCTGCAGAAGACCTCCGCTGGAATGCTGAAGTTGATATGAGGAAAGGATGCCCCCCTCTCTGTGTCCCTGGAGGTATAAGAAAGAAGGGAATCAAGACGTCTTGGGATTATGCTAGACAAGCAGCATAGGTGATTACTTAAAAGGATGAGAGTCTTGGAATCAAGATGTCTTAGAATATGGTGGACGAACAGCATAGGTTATCACTTAAGGGGATGAGAGTCTTGGAATCAAGAAATCTTAGAATATGGTGGACAAACGGCATAGCTGATGACTTAAGGAGATGAGAATCTTGGAATCAAGATGTCTTAAAATATGCTGGACAAACAGCATAAGGAGATGAGATGAGTCTTGGAATCAAGATATCTTGGAATATGCCTGACAAACAGCACAGTTGATAACTTAAGGAGATGAGAGTCTTGGAATCAAGATGTCTAAGACTGTGGTGGACAAACAGCATAGATATTAACTTAAGGAGATGAGAGTCT
>CAVLGW020000019.1:0-130000 GCA_963669155.1 Arbacia lixula
CATATTTCATGAAATGTTCATCATGTATGGACATATATGTGAACATGTTACAGCAACATTTTCAAGGTCATGACGTCATCGTGACGTCATCTACGAGCAGTTTAATGAAAAACTATTACCTCATGTAGCTCTAGAACTGGTCATCTCTGTGTAATGAAATTTGACAAACATATAATTAATGAGTAGCTTATTAATTTTATTGAAAAAAAACGCGCGCGTACGCGTACGTTAGTGCAAAAACGCGCGCGCAAAATTTTAAAATGCTCCAAATCAACTCAAAATTGTTTTGCATATGTTTCAGGCCATTTCTAGCATTTCAAAAATTTCCGCGCGTGCGCGCGCGTTCGCGCGTTTTTTCGTGCGTAACGCGAACAAAACGTCAAAATTCTGTTTTTTTACTGGATTCATGTTACTGACACTACATACAACACATCCTGTCATTTTGAGCCATTTCCATGCAATAACAAGGTCGTGCGGGTGCGTCAAAGTTCAAAGTCTGCGCGTGCGTCAATACGTTTTTGTGTGCAAATATTGCAAAAAACATGACTACCTTCAATCGGCCATAGCTCTTCAGAATGGCCGGTGACCCCCAATTTTTTTTCAATATTCTGAAAGAGTGGGAAATGTAGATGTGATTTAATGTTCGATTTACCTTTTAAATTTATGTTGATGTCATCATATTGCCATATGAATCGAAAAAATGATTTTTCATGTATGACGTCATGAACTTTTTTACCCGCTTTTGTGTATCTCAGTAATTCATGGTCAATTTTCTCCCAAATTTCAGTATGTTGTAGCTGAGACCTCGCTCCATAGTAGGAGTTGCCTTCATTTTTCATTTTGATGACGTCTTCACGGTGTAAATTTCATTTTACGCATGAATGTCAAAATCGCACTTCCGTGTTATGTCAATGGAAGTGGTATTTATGAAATGACATGACGAGCTTCTAGGAGATGTATCTCACTAATGTGTCAAGCTTTCACTCTGAAATTTCAGTATGTTGTAGCTGAGTCTACGAGCTTTCCGGAACGTTGTCTCCATTTTTTAATCAGATGTCGGGATCATGGTGAAATTTCAGCTTGAATATCGATTTCTTAATCATTCTAGCCCCTGCTGGGCATTACGTGTTAAGTGAATGGGAAGATTTGTGGCTCAATAGGTAAGGCGCCGTTTTAAGATCTCGAGGCCCCCGGTTCGATTCCTGGCGTGGGTAGGGTCAACTTTTGCATTCCTTTTGCAATGTTTATTTTGCCATCTTCTTCTGTTCTATCCCTCACTTTGTCATTCTCTTTGAGATTTTCTTTCCAATTCTTTTTCTCTCGCCCCGTTCTCTTACATGACTATTAATCACGTTAGCATAAACATGTAACCATTTAGGAAAGCCTCTGAAATGTTAGTATAATAGGTGCCCTATGAGCTTTCGTGAGCGATGTTTCACATTGCTTATGGATAGATGGTGTTACGAATGAAGGTCTATAGTTCACCGTGCATTTTCCAGCCCATGTCTGTGCATGAATTTGCCAATGCAGACCACCTGATACTTGTCCACAAGTATGTCTCGTTTATTTATTTTTATTCCAAATTTTTGTGACATGGATATCTCAACAATGCATGGGCCATATTTCATGAAATGTTCATCATGTATGGACATATATGTGAACATGTTACAGCAACATTTTCAAGGTCATGACGTCATCGTGACGTCATCTACGAGCAGTTTAATGAAAAACTATTACCTCATGTAGCTCTAGAACTGGTCATCTCTGTGTAATGAAATTTGACATGCATATAATTAATGAGTAGCTAATTAATTTCATTGAAAAAAAACGCGCGCGTACGCGTACGTTAGTGCAAAAACGCGCGCGCAAAATTTTAAAATGCTCCAAATCAACTCAAAATTGTTTTGCATATGTTTCAGGCCATTTCTAGCATTTCAAAAATTTCCGCGCGTGCGCGCGCGTTCGCGCGTTTTTTCGTGCGTAACGCGAACAAAACGTCAAAATTCTGTTTTTTTACTGGATTCATGTTACTGACACTACATACAACACATCCTGTCATTTTGAGCCATTTCCATGCAATAACAAGGTCGTGCGGGTGCGTCAAAGTTCAAAGTCTGCGCGTGCGTCAATACGTTTTTGTGTGCAAATATTGCAAAAAACATGACTACCTTCAATCGGCCATAGCTCTTCAGAATGGCCGGTGACCCCCAATTTTTTTTCAATATTCTAAAAGAGTGGGAAATGTAGATGTGATTTAATGTTCGATTTACCTTTTAAATTTATGTTCATGTCATCATATTGCCATATGAATCGAAAAAATGATTTTTCATGTATGACGTCATGAACTTTTTTACCCGCTTTTGTGTATCTCAGTAATTCATGGTCAATTTTCTCCCAAATTTCAGTATGTTGTAGCTGAGACCTCGCTCCATAGTAGGAGTTGCCTTCATTTTTCATTTTGATGACGTCTTCACGGTGTAAATTTCATTATACGCATGAATGTCAAAATCGCACTTCCGTGTTATGTCAATGGAAGTGGTATTTATGAAATGACATGACGAGCTTCTAGGAGATGTATCTCACTAATATGTCAAGCTTTCACTCTGAAATTTCAGTATGTTGTAGCTGAGTCTACGAGCTTTCCGGAACGTTGTCTCCATTTTTTAATCAGATGTCGGGATCATGGTGAAATTTCAGCTTGAATATCGATTTCTTAATCATTCTAGCCCCTGCTGGGCATTACGTGTTAAGTGAATGGGAAGATTTGTGGCTCAATAGGTAAGGCGCCGTTTTAAGATCTCGAGGCCCCCGGTTCGATTCCTGGCGTGGGTAGGGTCAACTTTTGCATTCCTTTTGCAATGTTTATTTTGCCATCTTCTTCTGTTCTATGCCTCACTTTGTCTTTCTCTTTGAGATTTTCTTTCCAATTCTTTTTTCTCTCACCCCATTCTCTTACATGACTATTAATCACGTTAGCATAAACATGTTACCATTTAGGAAATTCTCTGAAATTTTAGTATAATAGGTGCCCTATGAGCTTTCTTGAGCGCTGTCTCACATTGCTTATGGATAGTTGGTGTCACGAATGAAGGTCTATAGTTCACCGTGCATTTTCCAGCCCATGTCTGTGCATGAATTTGCCAATGCAGACCACCTGATACTTGTCCACAAGTATGTCTCGTTATTATTTATTTTTATTCCTATTTTTGTGACATGGATATTTCAACAATGCATGGACCATGTTTCATCAAATGTTCATCATGTATAGGTATATATGTGAACATGTTCCAGGAACATTTTCAAGGTCATTACGTAATCGTGACGTCATGCACGAGCAATTTAATGAAAATCTATTATTTCATGTAGTTCTAAAACCGTTCATCTCTGTGTAATGAAATTTGGCATGTATATAATCAATGACAAGACAATTAATTTCAATGAAAAAAAACGCGCGCGTACGCGTACGTTAGTGCATTAACGCGCGCGTAAAATAAAAAAATGCTCCAAATCAACTAGAAATTGTTTTGCATATGTTTGAGGCCATTTCTAGCATTTTTCAAATTTCCGCGCGTACGCGCGCGCGCGCGCGTTTTTCCGTGCGTTTAGCAAACGCAACGTCGGAAAACCGTTTTTTCACTGGATTCATGTTTCTTACACTGCAAACAACACATCCTGAAATTTTGAGCCATTTCCATGCAATAATAGGGTCGTGCTGGTGCGTCAAAGTTCAAAGTCCGCGCGTGCGTCAATACGTTTTTGTGTGCAAATATTGCAAAAAACATGACCACATTCAATCGGCCATAGCTCCTCAGAATGGCAGGTGACCCCCAATTTTTTTTTCATATTTTGAAAGAGTGGCAACTGTAGATGCTATTTCATGTATCATTTGATCGTTAAATACATCGTAACGTCATCATATTGCCATATGAATCGAAAAAATCAATTTTCATGTATGACTTCATAAACTTTTTTTACCCGTTCTTGCGTATCTTAGTAATCTTTGGTCAATTTTGTTCCAAATTTCAGTATGTGATAGCTGAGACATTGCTCTATGAGAAATTAGCCCTAATATTTCGATAGGATTCCATCTTCATGGTATAAATTTGATTATAGACATTAATGTCAAAATCGATCGTATGTACGTGTTATGTCAATGGAAGGGGTATTTATTAAATGACATGACGATCTTCTAAGAGCTGTATCTCGCTTATGTTCAATTCTGTTACTCTGAAATTTTAGTATGTTGTAGCTGAGTCTACTAGCTTTCGGAAACGTCCTCTTTATTTTTTAATCAGATGTCGCGATCATGGCGAAATTTCATCTTGAATATCAATTTCCTGATCATTCTAGCCCCTGCTGGGCATTACGTGTTAAGTGAATGGGAAGATGTGTGGCTCAATTGGTAAGGCGCCGCGTTTTAAGATCTCGAGGCCCCCGGTTCGATTCCTTGAGTGGGTAGGGTAAATTTTTGCATTCCTTTTACAATGTTTTTTTTGCCATCTTCTTCTGTTCTATCCCTCACTTTGTCATTCTCTTTGAGATTTTCTTTCCCATTCGTTTTCTTTCGCCCCTTTATCTTACGTGGCTATTAATTACATGTTAGCACAATAATACATGTACTATTTAGGCATGTCTCTGAAATGTACGTTAGTAGACATTGTAGGTGCGCTCTGAGCTTTCTTGAGCGGAGTCTCTGATTGCTTATGAATAGATGGTGTCACGATTGAAGGTCCATATCACCGTGCATTTTCTAGCCCATGTCAGTGCATGGATTTGCCAATGCAGACCACCTTATACTTGTCCACAAGTATGTCTCGTTTATTTTTATTCCAAATTTTTGTGACATGGATATCTCAACAATGCATGGGCCATATTTCATGAAATGTTCATCATGTATGAACATATATGTGAACATGGTCCAGCAACATTTTCAAGGTCATGACGTCATCGTGACGTCATCTACGAGCAGTTTAATGAAAAACTATTACCTCATGTAGCTCTAGAATTGGTCATCTCTGTGTAATGAAATTTGATATGCATATAATTAATGAGTAGCTAATTAATTTCATTGAAAAAAAACGCGCGCGTACGCGTACGTTAGTGCAAAAACGCGCGCGCAAAATTTTAAAATGCTCCAAATCAACTCAAAATTGTTTTGCATATGTTTCAGGCCATTTCTAGCATTTCAAAAATTTCCGCGCGTGCGCGCGCGTTCGCGCGTTTTTTCGTGCGTAACGCGAACAAAACGTCAAAATTCTGTTTTTTTACTGGATTCATGTTACTGACACTACATACAACACATCCTGTCATTTTGAGCCATTTCCATGCAATAACAAGGTCGTGCGGGTGCGTCAAAGTTCAAAGTCTGCGCGTGCGTCAATACGTTTTTGTGTGCAAATATTGCAAAAAACATGACTACCTTCAATCGGCCATAGCTCTTCAGAATGGCCGATGACCCCCAATTTTTTTTCAATATTCTGAAAGAGTGGGAAATGTAGATGTGATTTAATGTTCGATTTACCTTTTAAATTTATGTTGATGTCATCATATTGCCATATGAATCGAAAAAATGATTTTTCATGTATGACGTCATGAACTTTTTTACCCGCTTTTGTGTATCTCAGTAATTCATGGTCAATTTTCTCCCAAATTTCAGTATGTTGTAGCTGAGACCTCGCTCCATAGTAGGAGTTGCCTTCATTTTTCATTTTGATGACGTCTTCACGGTGTAAATTTCATTATACGCATGAATGTCAAAATCGCACTTCCGTGTTATGTCAATGGAAGTGGTATTTATGAAATGACATGACGAGCTTCTAGGAGATGTATCTCACTAATATGTCAAGCTTTCACTCTGAAATTTCAGTATGTTGTAGCTGAGTCTACGAGCTTTCCGGAACGTTGTCTCCATTTTTTAATCAGATGTCGGGATCATGGTGAAATTTCAGCTTGAATATCGATTTCTTAATCATTCTAGCCCCTGCTGGGCATTACGTGTTAAGTGAATGGGAAGATTTGTGGCTCAATAGGTAAGGCGCCGTTTTAAGATCTCGAGGCCCCCGGTTCGATTCCTGGCGTGGGTAGGGTCAACTTTTGCATTCCTTTTGCAATGTTTATTTTGCCATCTTCTTCTGTTCTATGCCTCACTTTGTCATTCTCTTTGAGATTTTCTTTCCAATTCTTTTTTCTCTCACCCCATTCTCTTACATGACTATTAATCACGTTAGCATAAACATGTTACCATTTAGGAAATTCTCTGAAATTTTAGTATAATAGGTGCCCTATGAGCTTTCTTGAGCGCTGTCTCACATTGCTTATGGATAGTTGGTGTCACGAATGAAGGTCTATAGTTCACCGTGCATTTTCCAGCCCATGTCTGTGCATGAATTTGCCAATGCAGACCACCTGATACTTGTCCACAAGTATGTCTCGTTTATTTTTATTCCAAATTTTTGTGGCATGGATATCTCAACAATGCATGGGCCATTTTTCATGAAATCTTCATCATGCATGAACATGTACGTGAACATGTTCCAGCAACATTTTCAAGGTCATGACGTCATCGTGACGTCATCTACGAGCAATTTAATGAAAATCGATTATGAGATATATCTCTTGAACCAATCATTGATATGTAATGAAATTTGACATGCATGAAATTAATGATAAGGCAATTAAGCTCAATAAATAAAAACGTGCGCGTACGCGTACGTTAGTGCAAAAACGCGCGCGCAAAATTTTTAAATGCTCAGAATCAACTCAAAATTGTTTTGCATATGTTTCAGGCCATTTCTAGCATTTCAAAAATTTCCGCGCGTGCGCGCGCGTTCGCGCGTTTTTTCGTGCGTAGCGCGTACGCACCGTCAAAATTCCGTTTTTTTACGAGTGTTAGGTTTTTGATACTACTGACATCAGATCCTGAAATTTTGAGCCATTTCAATGCAAAAACAAGGTCGTGAGAGTGTGTCAAAGTTGAAAGTCCGCGCGTGCGTCAATACGTTTTTGTGTGCAAATATTGCAAAAAACATGACTGTCTTCAATCGGCCATAGATCTTCAGAATGGCTGGTGACCCCCAATTTTTTTTTAATATTTGGAAAGAATATGAAATGTAGATGTGATTTCATGTGTCATTTTGCCGGTAAGTACATTGCGACGTCATCATATTGCCATATGAATGGAAAAAATGAATTTTCATTAATGACGTCATGAATTTTTTTACCCGCTTTTGCATATCTCAGTAACCGTTTGTCAATTTTCTCCGAAATTTCACTATGTTGTAGCTGAGACCTTGTTTTATAGATAACTTACATTCATTTGTCATTTTGATAACGTCTTCATGGTGTAAATTACATTATACGCATTGGTGTCAAAATCGGACGCATGTACGTATTATGTCAATGGAAGGGGTATTTATGAAATGATATGACGACCTACTAGGAGCTATATCTCGCTGATGTTTGAATCTGTTACTCTGAAATTTTAGTATGTTGTAGCTCAGTCTACTAGCTTTCAGGATAATTGCTCCACTTTTTAATCAGATGTCAGGATCATGGTGAAATTTTAGCTTGAATATCGATTTCTTAATCATTCTAGCCACTGCCTACGGGCATTACGTGAAAAGTGAATGCGAAGATTTGTGGCTCAATGGGTAAGGCGATGTTTTATGAACGTGCATTTACCAGCCCATGTCAGTGCATGAATTTGCCAATGCAGACCACCTTATACTTGTCCACAAGTATGTCTCGTTTATTTTTATTCCAAATTTTTGTGACATGGATATCTCAACAATGCATAGGCCATATTTCATGAAATGTTCATCATGTATGGACATATATGTGAACATGTTACAGCAACATTTTCAAGGTCATGACGTCATCGTGACGTCATCTACGAGCAGTTTAATGAAAAACTATTACCTCATGTAGCTCTAGAACTGGTCATCTCTGTGTAATGAAATTTGACATGCATATAATTAATAAGTAGCTAATTAATTTCATTGAAAAAAAACGCGCGCGTACGCGTACGTTAGTGCGAAAACGCGCGCGCAAAATTTTAAAATGCTCCAAATCAACTCAAAATTGTTTTGCATATGTTTCAGGCCATTTCTAGCATTTCAAAAATTTCCGCGCGTGCGCGCGCGTTCGCGCGTTTTTTCGTGCGTAACGCGAACAAAACGTCAAAATTCTGTTTTTTTACTGGATTCATGTTACTGACACTACATACAACACATCCTGTCATTTTGAGCCATTTCCATGCAATAACAAGGTCGTGCGGGTGCGTCAAAGTTCAAAGTCTGCGCGTGCGTCAATACGTTTTTGTGTGCAAATATTGCAAAAAACATGACTACCTTCAATCGGCCATAGCTCTTCAGAATGGCCGGTGACCCCCAATTTTTTTTCAATATTCTAAAAGAGTGGGAAATGTACATGTGATTTAATGTTCGATTTACCTTTTAAATTTATGTTGATGTCATCATATTGCCATATGAATCGAAAAAATGATTTTTCATGTATGACGTCATGAACTTTTTTACCCGCTTTTGTGTATCTCAGTAATTCATGGTCAATTTTCTCCCAAATTTCAGTATGTTGTAGCTGAGACCTCGCTCCATAGTACGAGTTGCCTTCATTTTTCATTTTGATGACGTCTTCACGGTGTAAATTTCATTATACGCATGAATGTCAAAATCGCACTTCCGTGTTATGTCAATGGAAGTGGTATTTATGAAATGACATGACGAGCTTCTAGGAGATGTATCTCACTAATATGTCAAGCTTTCACTCTGAAATTTCAGTATGTTGTAGCTGAGTCTACGAGCTTTCCGGAACGTTGTCTCCATTTTTTAATCAGATGTCGGGATCATGGTGAAATTTCAGCTTGAATATCGATTTCTTAATCATTCTAGCCCCTGCTGGGCATTACGTGTTAAGTGAATGGGAAGATTTGTGGCTCAATAGGTAAGGCGCCGTTTTAAGATCTCGAGGCCCCCGGTTCGATTCCTGGCGTGGGTAGGGTCAACTTTTGCATTCCTTTTGCAATGTTTATTTTGCCATCTTCTTCTGTTCTATGCCTCACTTTGTCATTCTCTTTGAGATTTTCTTTCCAATTCTTTTTTCTCTCACCCCATTCTCTTACATGACTATTAATCACGTTAGCATAAACATGTTACCATTTAGGAAATTCTCTGAAATTTTAGTATAATAGGTGCCCTATGAGCTTTCTTGAGCGCTGTCTCACATTGCTTATGGATAGTTGGTGTCACGAATGAAGGTCTATAGTTCACCGTGCATTTTCCAGCCCATGTCTGTGCATGAATTTGCCTATGCAGACCACCTGATACTTGTCCACAAGTATGTCTCGTTAGGTGGTCTGTCGCCAACGACAGATCACCTCTTAATTTCGTTAGAATTTTCTTTCTTTATTATTAGGTGGTCTGCCATGCCATGGCAGATCACCTCTTGTTTTTGTCCGAATTTTCTTTCTTTATTATTATTATTATTATTAGGTGGTCTGTCGCCAACGACAGATCACCTCTTAATTTCGTTAGAATTTTCTTTCTTTATTATTTATTTATTTATTTTTATTCCAAATTTTTGTGACATGGATATCTCAACAATGCATAAGCCATATTTCATGAAATGTTCATCATGTATGGACATATTCGTGAACATGTTACAGCAACATTTTCAAGGTCATGACGTCATCGTGACGTCATCTACGAGCAGTTTAATGAAAACCTATTACCTCATGTAGCTCTAGAACTGGTCATCTCTGTGTAATGAAATTTGACATGCATATAATTAATGAGTATCTAATTAATTTCATTGAAAAAAAACGCGCGCGTACGCGTACGTTAGTGCAAAAACGCGCGCGCAAAATTTTAAAATGCTCCAAATCAACTCAAAATTGTTTTGCATATGTTTCAGGCCATTTCTAGCATTTCAAAAATTTCCGCGCGTGCGCGCGCGTTCGCGCGTTTTTTCGTGCGTAACGCGAACAAAACGTCAAAATTCTGTTTTTTTACTAGATTCATGTTACTGACACTACATACAACACATCCTGTCATTTTGAGCCATTTCCATGCAATAACAAGGTCGTGCGGGTGCGTCAAAGTTCAAAGTCTGCGCGTGCGTCAATACGTTTTTGTGTGCAAATATTGCAAAAAACATGACTACCTTCAATCGGCCATAGCTCTTCAGAATGGCCGGTGACCCCCAATTTTTTTTCAATATTCTGAAAGAGTGGGAAATGTAGATGTGATTTAATGTTCGATTTACCTTTTAAATTTATGTTGATGTCATCATATTGCCATATGAATCGAAAAAATGATTTTTCATGTATGACGTCATGAACTTTTTTACCCGCTTTTGTGTATCTCAGTAATTCATGGTCAATTTTCTCCCAAATTTCAGTATGTTGTAGCTGAGACCTCGCTCCATGGTAGGAGTTGCCTTCATTTTTCATTTTGATGACGTCTTCACGGTGTAAATTTCATTATACGCATGAATGTCAAAATCGCACTTCCGTGTTATGTCAATGGAAGTGGTATTTATGAAATGACATGACGAGCTTCTAGGAGATGTATCTCACTAATATGTCAAGCTTTCACTCTGAAATTTCAGTATGTTGTAGCTGAGTCTACGAGCTTTCCGGAACGTTGTCTCCATTTTTTAATCAGATGTCGGGATCATGGTGAAATTTCAGCTTGAATATCGATTTCTTAATCATTCTAGCCCCTGCTGGGCATTACGTGTTAAGTGAATGGGAAGATTTGTGGCTCAATAGGTAAGGCGCCGTTTTAAGATCTCGAGGCCCCCGGTTCGATTCCTGGCGTGGGTAGGGTCAACTTTTGCATTCCTTTTGCAATGTTTATTTTGCCATCTTCTTCTGTTCTATGCCTCACTTTGTCATTCTCTTTGAGATTTTCTTTCCAATTCTTTTTTCTCTCACCCCATTCTCTTACATGACTATTAATCACGTTAGCATAAACATGTTACCATTTAGGAAATTCTCTGAAATTTTAGTATAATAGGTGCCCTATGAGCTTTCTTGAGCGCTGTCTCACATTGCTTATGGATAGTTGGTGTCACGAATGAAGGTCTCTAGTTCACCCTGCATTTTCCAGCCCATGTCTGTGCATGAATTTGCCAATGCAGACCACCTGATACTTGTCCACAAGTATGTCTCGTTTTTTATTTATTATTAGGTGGTCTGTCGCCAACGACAGATCACCTCTTAATTTCGTTAGAATTTTCTTTCTTTATTATTTATTTATTAGGTGGTCTGCCATGCCATGGCAGATCACCTTTTAATTTCGTCAGAATCTTCTATCTTCTTTTTATTTTTATTCCATACCCCCCACTTTTTTGTGGCATGTATATCTCAACAATGCATGAACCATGTTTTATCAAATTTTCATCATGTATAGGTATATATGTGAACATGTGCCCGCAACAATTCCAAGGTCATTACATAATCGTGACGTCATCTACGAGCAATTTAATGAAAATCAATTATTGAATATATCTCTTGAACCAATCATTCATATGTAATGAAATTTGACATGCATAAAATTAATGATATGACAAATTATTTCAATAAATAGAAACGCGCGCGTACGCGTACGTTCGTGCAAAAACGCGCGCGAAAATTTTAAAATGCTCCATATCAACTCAAAATTGTTGTGCATATTTTTCAGGCCATTTCTAGCATTTCAAAAATTTCCGCGCGTGCGCGCGCGTTCGCGCGTTTTTTCGTGCGTAGCGCGTACGCACCGTCAAAGTTCCATTTTTCTCCTGGATTTACATTTCTGATACTACTAACATTACATCCTGAAATTTTGAGCCATTTCCATGCAAAAACAAGGACGTGAGAGTGCGTCAAAGTTGAAAGTCCGCGCGTGCGTCAATACGTTTTTGTGTGCAAATATTGCAAAAAAACATGACTGTCTTCAAACGGCCATAGCTCTTCAGAATGGCCGGTGACCCCTATTTTTTTTTAAATATTTGGAAAGAGTATAAAATTTAGATGTGATTTTATGTGTCATTTTACCAGTAAGTACATTGTGACGTCATCATATTGCCATATGAATCGAAAAAATTAATTTTCAATTATGACGTCATGAACTTTTTTACCCGCTTTTGCATATCTCAGTAATCCTTTGTCAATTTTTTCCCAAAATTCAGTATATTGTGCCTTAGACATTGCTCGATGGCAGGCTTGCCTTAACTTTTCAATTTGCTAACTTCTTCAAGGTGAAAATATGATTATAGGCATTAATGTCAGAATCAGACGTTTTCACGTGTAATGTCAATGGGAGGGTCATTTATTTGAAATCATGAAATGACATGGCACTCTTTCAGGAGCTATATCTTTTCCTATTGTAACACCATTTATCCATATTAATGTCATACATTTTTATATAAAATAGTTACAGTTGTCAACCTCCAGTTATATTTAACAGTTTCAAAAGTTTCTTGAAAATTCACAGACCATGCTGCCTATTAAAATAACCTCCTCTGTCCCAGATATCAATAGAAACAACCTTCTACTTGTTTACACAAATTGGGGGCTGAAACCCAAACTCCCTCCTGCATGGGTGGATATGTTTACATTAAAAGTAGCCAGTATAGTCCCCTTATCAGCTCGACCTCCGTTGGGTTGTATTGCTTCCTGCCCCAGTTTACAAAACACCCATCTTTAATTCTGCCTCCTTTAGATGAAAACTCCAAGAGTTGGAATCTGAATTCATTCTTCTCTTCTCTGCCTCTTGGCGTGAAGACGACTTTAGCTAGGTCTCCCTAGTCCTCCCTCTTTAGGGTTTACTATAGGACCGTCTGCTGGGAGCACCATTGAGTTTATACCATTGAGTTTTCTACCATTGAGTTTTCTACCACTGAGTTGCTACCTCCGAGTTTATACCTCTGTACATTTCAGTCTTTGCATATGTCAACTTTGTATCCGGAGTCATATATATACTGTATAACATCTTCCATGTACAACTTGAACGTCAATAATAAATTCTCTATTGACTACTGGACAAGAGCGTGTCTACTTCTTCTATTTTCCTCATTTGAGAAGAGTAAGGGTGTATATACCAGCCACGACTACAAACACTACATATACACTCTTACACTATGTTACGATCTTTTACTCTGAAATTTTAGTATGTTGTAGCTGAATCTAGTAGCTTTCAGCCATGTGGTCTCCAGTTTTTAATCAGATGTCGGAATCATGGTGAAATTTCAGCTTGAATATCGATTTCTTAATCATTCTGGCCACTGCCTTCGGGCTTTACGTGAAAAGTGAATGCCAAGATTTGTGGCTCAATGGGTAAGGCGATGTTTTATGAACGTGCATTTACCAGCCCATGCCAGTGCATGAATTTGCCAATGCAGACCACCTTATACTTGTCCACAAGTATGTCTCGTTTATTAGGTGGTCTGCCATGCCATGGCAGATCACCTCTTGTTTTTGTCCGAATTTTCTTTCTTTATTATTATTATTAGGTGGTCTGTCGTGCACCGACAGATCACCTTTTAATTTCGTTAGAATTTTCTTTTTTATTTTTATTTAGTACCCCCCACTTTTTTGTGTCATCTATATCTCAGCAATGCATGTACCATGTTATATCAAATTTTTATCATGTATAGGCATGTATGTGAACCTATCAATTCCTAGATTTCAAGGTCATGACGTCATCGTGACGTCATCTACGAGCAATTTAATGAAAATCGATTATTGGATATATCTCTTGAACCAATCATTAAAATGTAATGAAATTTGACATGCATAAAATTAATAATAAGCCAATCAATCTCAATAAATAAAAACGCGCGCGTACGCGTACGTTAGTGCAAAAACGCGCGCGCAAAATTTTAAAATGCTCAGAATCAACTCAAAATTGTTTTGCATATGTTTCAGGCAATTTCAAGCATTTCAAAAATTTCCGCGCGTGCGCGCGCGTTCGCGCGTTTTTCCGTGCGTAACGTGAACAAAACGTCAAAATTCCGTTTTTGTACTATATTCATGTTACTGACACTATATACAACACATCCTGTCATTTTGAGCCATTTCCATGCATTAACAAGGTCGTGCGGGTGCGTCAAAGTTCAAAGTCTGCGCGTGCGTCAATACGTTTTTGTGTGCAAATATTGCAAAAAACATGACTACCTTCAATCGGCCATAGCTCTTCAGAATAGCCGGTGACACCCAATTTTTTTTTTATATTTGGAAAGAGTGGGAAATGTAGATGTGATTTCATGTGTCATTTTACCGGTAAATACATCGTGACGTCATCATATTGCCTTGTAAATCGAAAAAATGAATTTTCAATTATGACGTCATGAACTTTTTTACCCGCTTTTGCATATCTCAGTAATCCTTGGTCAATTTTCTCCCAAATTTTACTAAGTTGTAGCTGAGACCTTCACCTATAGATAACTTTCGTTCATTTGTCAATTTGATGACGTCTTCATGGTGTAAATTACATTATACGCATTGGTGTCATAATCGGACGCATGTACGTGTTATGTCAATGGAAGGGTGTATTTATGAAATGACATGACGACCTACTGGGAGCTATATCTCGCTGATGTTTGAATCTGTTACTCTGAAATTTTAATATGTTGTAGCTCAGTCTACTAGCTTTCGGAATCGTCGGATCACTTTTTTATCAGATGTCGGGATCATGGTGAAATTTCAGCTTGAATATCGATTTCTTAATCATTCTAGCCACTGCTGGCGGGCATTACGTGAAAAGTCAATGCGAAGATTTGTGGCTCAATGGGTAGGGCGATGTTTTATGAACGTGCATTTACCAGCCCATGCCAGTGCATGAATTTACCAATGCAGACCACCTCATACTTGTCCACAAGTATGTCTCGTTAGGTGGTCTGCCATGCAGATCACCTCTTGTGTTTGTCCGAATTTTCTTTCTTTATTTCTTTATTTATTTATTTTTATTCCAAATTTTTGTGGCATGGATATCTCAACAATGCATGGGCCATTTTTCATGAAATCTTCATCATGCATGAACATGTACGTGAACATGATTCAGCAACATTTTCAAGGTCATGACGTCATCGTGACGTCATCTACGAGCAATTTAATGAAAATCAATTATTAGATATATCTCTTGAACCAATCATTGATATGTAATGAAACTTGACATGCATGAAATTAATGATAAGGCAATTAATCTTAATAAATGAAAACGCGCGCGTACGCGTACGTTAGTGCAAAAACGCGCGCGCAAAATTTAAAAATGCTCAGAATCAACTCAAAATTGTTTTGCATATGTTTCAGGCCATTTCTAGCATTTTGAAAATTTCCGCGCGTGCGCGCGCGTTCGCGCGTTTTTTCGTGCGTAGCGCGTACGCACCGTCAAAATTCCGTTTTTCTCCTGGATTTACATTTCTGATACTACTTACATTACATCCTGAAATTTTGAGCCAATTCCATGCAATAACAAGGTCGTGAGAGTGCGTCAAAGTTGAAAGTCCGCGCGTGCGTCAATACGTTTTTGTGTGCAAATATTACAAAAAACATGACTGTCTTCAATCGGCCATAGCTCTTCAGAATGGCCGGTGACCCCCAATTTTTTTTTAATACTTGGAAAGAATATGAAATGTAGATGTGATTTCATGTGTCATTTTACCGGTAAGTACATTGTGACGTCATCATATTGCCATATGAATCGAAAAAATGAATTTTCAACTATGACGTCATGAATTTTTTTACCCGCTTTTGCATATCTCAGTAATCGTTTGTCAATTTTCTCCAAAATTTCACTATGTTGTAGCTGAGACCTTCTTTTATAGATAACTTACATTCATTTGTCATTTTGATAACGTCTTCATGGTGTAAATTACATTATACGCATTGGTGTCAAAATCGGACGCATGTACGTATTATGTCAATGGAAGGGGTATTTATGAAATGATATGACGACCTACTAGGAGCTATATCTCGCTGATGTTTGAATCAAACTGTTACTCTGAAATTTTAGTATGTTGTAGCTCAGTCTACTAGCTTTGAGGATAATTGCTCCACTTTTTAATCAGATGTCTGGATCATGGTGAAATTTTAGCTTGAATATCGATTTCTTAATCATTCTAGCCACTGCCTTCGGGCATTACGTGAAAAGTCAATGCGAAGATTTGTGGCTCAATGGGTAAGGCGATGTTTTATGAACGTGCATTTACCAGCCCATGTCAGTGCATGAATTTGCCAATGCAGACCACCTTATACTTGTCCACAAGTATGTCTCGTTTATTTTTATTCCTATTTTTTGTGACATGGATATCTCAACAATGCATGGACCATGTTTCATCAAATGTTCATCATGTATAGGTATATATGTGAACATGGTCCAGCAACATTTTCAAGGTCATTACGTAATCGTGACGTCATGGACGAGCAATTTAATGAAAATCTATTATTTCATGTAGCTCTAAAACCGTTCATCTCTGTGTAATGAAATTTGGCATGTATATAATTAATGACAAGACAATTAATTTCAATGAAAAAAAACGCGCGCGTACGCGTACGTTAGTGCATTAACGCGCGCGTAAAATAAAAAAATGCTCCAAATCAACTAGAAATTGTTTTGCATATGTTTGAGGCAATTTCTAGCATTTTTCAAATTTCCGCGCGTACGCGCGCGCGCGCGCGTTTTTCCGTGCGTTTAGCAAACGCAACGTCGGAAAACCGTTTTTTCACTGGATTCGTGTTTCTGACACTGCAAACAACACATCCTGAAATTTTGAGCCATTTCTATGCAATAATAAGGTCGTGCGGGTGCGTCAAAGTTCAAAGTCCGCGCGTGCGTCAATACGTTTTTGTGTGCAAAAACATGACCACCTTCAATCGGCCATAGCTCCTCAGAATGGCTGGTGACCCCCAATTTTTTTTTCATATTTTGAAAGAGTGGGAACTGTAGATGCTATTTCATGTATCATTTGGTCGTTAAATACATCGTAACGTCATCATATTGCCATATGAATCGAAAAAATCAATTTTCATGTATGACGTCTTATATTTTTTTACCCGTTCTTGCGTATCTCAGTAATCTTTGGTCAATTTTGTTCCAAATTTCAGTATGTGATAGCTGAGACAATGCTCTATGAAAAGGTAGCCCTAATATTTCAATAGGATTCTATCTTCATGGTATGAATTTGATTATAGACATTAATGTCAAAATCGATCGTAAGTACGTGTTATGTCAATGGAAGGGGTATTTATTAAATGACATGACGATCTTCTAGGAGCTGTATCTCGCTTATGTTCAATTCTGTTACTCTGAAATTTTAGTATGTTGTAGCTGAGTCTACTAGCTTTCGGGGACGTCATCTTTATTTTTCAATCAGATGTCGCGATCATGGCGAAATTTCATCTTGAATATCAATTTCTTAATCATTCTAGCCCCTGCTGGGCATTACGTGTTAAGTGAATGGGAAGATGTGTGGCTCAATTGGTAAGGCGCCGCGTTTTAAGATCTCGAGGCCCCCGGTTCGATTCCTCGAGTGGGTAGGGTAAATTTTCGCATTCCTTTTACAATGTTTCTTTTGCCATCTTCTTCTGTTCTATCCCTCACTTTGTCTTTCTCTTTGAGATTTTCTTTCCCATTCGTTTTCTCTCGCCCCTTTATCTTACGTGGCTATTAATTACATTTTAGCACAATATACATGTAACCATTTAGGCATGTCTCTGAAATGTACGTTAGTAGACATTGTAGGTGCGCTATGAGCTCTCTTGAGCGGAGTCTCTGATTGCTTATGAATAGATGGTGTCACGATTGAAGGTCCATATCACCGTGCATTTTCTAGCCCATGTCAGTGCATGAATTTGCCAATGCAGACCACCTTATACTTGTCCACAAGTATGTCTCGTTTTTATTCCTATTTTTTGTGACATGGATATCTCAACAATGCATTGACCATGTTTCATCAAATGTTCATCATGTATAGGTATATATGTGAACATGTTCCAGGAACATTTTCAAGGTCATTACATAATCGTGACGTCATGCACGAGCAATTTAATGAAAATCTATTATTTCATGTAGCTCTAAAACCGTTCATCTCTGTGTAATGAAATTTGGCATGTATATAATTAATGACAAGACAATTAATTTCAATGAAAAAAAACGCGCGCGTACGCGTACGTTAGTGCATTAACGCGCGCGTAAAATAAAAAAATGCTCCAAATCAACTAGAAATTGTTTTGCATATGTTTGAGGCCATTTCTAGCATTTTTCAAATTTCCGCGCGTACGCGCGCGCGCGCGCGTTTTTCCGTGCGTTTAGCAAACACAACGTCGGAAAACCATTTTTTCACTGGATTCATGTTTCTGACACTGCAAACAACACATCCTGAAATTTTGAGCCATTTCCATGCAATAATAAGGTCGTGCTGGTGCGTCAAAGTTCAAAGTCCGCGCGTGCGTCAATACGTTTTTGTGTGCAAATATTGCAAAAAACATGACCACCTTCAATCGGCCATAGCTCCTCAGAATGGCTGGTGACCCCCATTTTTTTTTTCATATTTTGAAAGAGTGGGGACTGTAGATGCTATTTCATGTATCATTTGATCGTTAAATACATTGTAACGTCATCATATTGCCATATGAATCGAAAAAATCAATTTTCATGTATGACTTCATAAACTTTTTTACCTGTTCTTGCGTATCTCAGTAATCTTTGGTCAATTTTGTTCCAAATTTCAGTATGTGATAGCTGAGACATTGCTCTATGAGAAATTAGCCCTAATATTTCAATAGGATTCCATCTTCATGGTATAAATTTGATTATAGACATTTATGTCAAAATCGATTGTATGTAAGTGTTATGTCAATGGAAGGGGTATTTATTAAATGACATCACGATCTTCTAGGAGCTGTATCTCGCTTATGTTCAATTCTGTTACTCTGAAATTTAAGTATGTTGTAGCTGAGTCTACTAGCTTTCGGGGACGTGTCTTTATTTTTTAATCAGATGTAGCGATCATGGCGAAATTTCATCTTGAATATCAATTTCTTAATCTGCTGGGCATTACGTGTTAAGTGAATGGGAAGATGTGTGGCTCAATTGGTAAGGCGCCGCGTTTTAAGATCTCGAGGCCCCCGGTTCGATTCCTGGAGTGGGTAGGGTAAACTTTTGCATTCATTTTACAATGCTTTTTTTGCCATCTTCTTCTGTTCTATCCCTCATTTTGTCATTCTCTTTGAGATTTTCTTTCCCATTCGTTTTCTCTCGCCCCTTTATCTTACGTGGCTATTAATTACATGTTAGCACAATATACATGTAACCATTTTGGCATGTCTCTGAAATGTACGTTAGTAGACATTGTAGGTGCGCTCTGAACTTTCTTGAGCGGAGTCTCTGCATGATTGCTTATGAATAGATGGTGTCACGATTGAAGGTCCATATCACCGTGCATTTTCTAGCCCATGTCAGTGCATGAATTTGCCAATGCAGACCACCTTATACTTGTCCACAAGTATGTCTCGTTTATTTATTTATTTTTATTCCAAATTTTTGTGACATGGATATCTCAACAATGCATCGGCCATATTTCATGAAATGTTCATCATGTATGGACATATATGTGAACATGTTACAGCAACATTTTCAAGGTCATGACGTCATCGTGACGTCATCTACGAGCAGTTTAATGAAAAACTATTACCTCATGTAGCTCTAGAACTGGTCATCTCTGTGTAATGAAATTTGACATGCATATAATTAATGAGTAGCTAATTTATTTCATTGAAAAAAAACGCGCGCGTACGCGTACGTTAGTGCAAAAACGCGCGCGCAAAATTTCAAAATGCTCCAAATCAACTCAAAATTGTTTTGCATATGTTTCAGGCCATTTCTAGCATTTCAAAAATTTCCGCGCGTGCGCGCGCGTTCGCGCGTTTTTTCGTGCGTAACGCGAACAAAACGTCAAAATTCTGTTTTTTTACTGGATTCATGTTACTGACACTACATACAACACATCCTGTCATTTTGAGCCATTTCCATGCAATAACAAGGTCGTGCGGGTGCGTCAAAGTTCAAAGTCTGCGCGTGCGTCAATACGTTTTTGTGTGCAAATATTGCAAAAAACATGACTACCTTCAATCGGCCATAGCTCTTCAGAATGGCCGGTGACCCCCAATTTTTTTTCAATATTCTGAAAGAGTGGGAAATGTAGATGTGATTTAATGTTCGATTTACCTTTTAAATTTATGTTGATGTCATCATATTGCCATATGAATCGAAAAAATGATTTTTCATGTATGACGTCATGAACTTTTTTACCCGCTTTTGTGTATCTCAGTAATTCATGGTCAATTTTCTCCCAAATTTCAGTATGTTGTAGCTGAGACCTCGCTCCATAGTAGGAGTTGCCTTCATTTTTCATTTGGATGACGTCTTCACGGTGTAAATTTCATTATACGCATGAATGTCAAAATCGCACTTCCGTGTTATGTCAATGGAAGTGGTATTTATGAAATGACATGACGAGCTTCTAGGAGATGTATCTCACTAATATGTCAAGCTTTCACTCTGAAATTTCAGTATGTTGTAGCTGAGTCTACGAGCTTTCCGGAACGTTGTCTCCATTTTTTAATCAGATGTCGGGATCATGGTGAAATTTCAGCTTGAATATCGATTTCTTAATCATTCTAGCCCCTGCTGGGCATTACGTGTTAAGTGAATGGGAAGATTTGTGGCTCAATAGGTAAGGCGCCGTTTTAAGATCTCGAGGCCCCCGGTTCGATTCCTGGCGTGGGTAGGGTCAACTTTTGCATTCCTTTTGCAATGTTTATTTTGCCATCTTCTTCTGTTCTATGCCTCACTTTGTCATTCTCTTTGAGATTTTCTTTCCAATTCTTTTTTCTCTCACCCCATTCTCTTACATGACTATTAATCACGTTAGCATAAACATGTTACCATTTAGGAAATTCTCTGAAATTTTAGTATAATAGGTGCCCTATGAGCTTTCTTGAGCGATGTCTCACATTGCTTATGGATAGATGGTGTTACGAATGAAGGTCTATAGTCCAGCTTATACTTGTCCACAAGTATGTCTCGTTTATTATTATTTTTTTATTTATTTATTTTTATTCCAATTTTTGTGACATGGATATCTTAGCAATGCATGGGCCATTTTTCATGAAATCTTTATCATGTATGGGTATATATGTGAACATGCTCCAGCAACATTTTCAAGGTCATGACGTCATCGTGACGTCATGCACGAGCAATTAAATGAAAATCTATTATCTCATGTAGCTCTAGAGCTGGTTATCTCTGTGTAATGAAATTTGGCATGCATATAATTAATGAGTAGCCAATTAATTTCAATGAAAAAAAACGCACGCGTACGCGTACGTTAGTGCATTAAAGCGCGCGTAAAATAAAAAAATGCTCCAAATCAACTAGAAATTGTTTTGCATATGTTTCAGGCCATTTCTAACATTTTTCAAATTTCCGTGCGTTTAGCAAACGCAACGTCGGAAAACCGTTTTTTCACTGGATTCATGTTTTTGACACTACAAACAACACATCCTGTCATTTTGAGCCATTTCCATGCAACAATAAGGTCGAGCGGGTGCGTCAAAGTTTAAAGTCCGCGTGTGCATCAATACGTTTTTGTGTGCAAATATTGCAAAAAACATGACCACTTCAATCGGCCATAGCTCCTCAGAATCCGGCTCAGAATGGCCGGTGACCCCCATTTTTTTTTCATATTTTGAAAGAGTGGGAACTGTAGGTGCTATTTCATGTATCATTTGGTCGTTAAATACGTCCTGACGTTATCATATTGCCATATGAATCGAAAAAATGAATTTTCATGTGTGACGTCATGAACTTTTTAACTTTTTTTTTTGCGTATCTCAGTAATCGGTGATCAATTTTCTTCCAAATTTCAGTATGTCTTAGTTGAGACATTGTTTTATGATCTTCCAGCTTTATTTTCTTAATAGGATTCCATCTTCATGGTGTAAATTTGATTATAGACATTAATGTCAAAATGGGACGTATACAAAAATTATGTCGGTGGTGATTAGAGAGCTGCAGGTACTCTAGTTGTGATTGAGGAAGAGCGTTATCTGTTGGTATGCCGGTAGATGGAGCCGTGTCGTCTGCTAAGATCGGGAGAGCCATTTCGTAATTGCAATTTCACATGAGCAGATTATTGGTTTTAGTAAATGACCTCAGAAGGTCCATGGTATCACCGTGCATTTACCAGCTCATTACATGACGATCTCCTAGGTGCTGTATCTCACTTAAGGTTTGTACTCTGAAATTCTAATATGTTGTAGCTGAGTCTAATTGCTTTCTGGGAAGTGGTCTCTATTTTTTTTATTTTTTTCATCACATATCGAGATCAAGATGAAAATCTCAATTGAACAAATGAACGTTTCATTTTAAAAACATTAATTTAGACGTTATCTTTCGTAGAATAGCGCCATCTACAGTTTAAAGCATTAAAGTTACAATGAAAACAGTCACAGAATCTACATTCTGATAGTTTGTGAAGTGTAGATGTTAGTTCATGTCTAAGTTGGTCGTTGGATACATTTAGTCTGGAATTGTAATATGTTGTAGCTGAGCTTTCTAGATTTCCGGACCGTGTTTCCTTTTTTGAATCAGATGTCAGGATCATGGAGAAATTTTAACTTGAAAAATGATTTCTAAATCATTGCAACCCCTTTTGTGCATTACGTATTAAGTGAATGAAAAGGTTTGTGAATAAATTAGTAGTAGTTCGGGTTTGAAAGAGGTGCTGATCCTCATGTATATTAATTCATTTTATTTAACTTTTCTAACTCCATTATATTTGATTAACTGTTTTATTCAATTAAAACAGTGTGCATGTATTGAATAGAATTTGAAGTTAGCAGTTAGGATAGTTTATTACTGTGGTGTATGTCACGTCCACACACATACATACACACAAGCACGTACACACACATACATACACACACACTCACAAGCACGAGCACACACACACACACACACACACACACACACACCTATATATGCAAACACACATGCACACGCATGAATACTCATGCATGGAAATACATACACTTTATACACTTTAATTTACACACATTGTCTTCTCTGTGTCTGGGTTGGACTTGATCAAGTGGAAATACTGAATGTCCGGTCAAACATATCATGTTGATATCAGGCAAAGTTAATAAATATTTCAATGTCTACATAACGAATGTTCACTGTAAAAAGACAAACACATTTTACTTCCAGGATATTTCAAAAGTTTAATAAATGGCATAATGGCATTTATGAGATATTATCCTGGTTCTATTGGATGTGTAAATTTTGGCTGGATTTGGGTCGAATTGATGTTATAACTTTCAAAAGAGTATTTTTTTTCTTAACACATACCACTAATAAGTACAGTAAAATAAAGTCTATGAAATCAATATAGTCTATTTCTGTACCATTCCTGCCAATATATTTTACACAAGTTGCATAAAAAAAGCAACATTTAGAATTTGATCTTGATGTGATCTTTCTGACCAGCATTATAATTACTTAATTATCCTGTCATATATCACATTTGAACCAGGTTTTATGAAATTCAGTATATTATATCTCAAATGACATTTCAAGATTTGACCTCGATTTAGAATTTCTCCTTACTAAAACTGGTACAGTAATAACATAAAATAAAGAAGAAAGAATGTGCAACATAGAATGGAGTATGCACCTGATATGCACTGGATATTCATAGCATACACACACACACACACATATATATATATATATATATATATATTTGTTTTGTTTTTTTTTTGTGAAAGAAATGTATGAAGAGAACAATGGTAGGCGTAGCTTAAATCAAGGTTCCCCAGAGCTATCTACCCTTTGGAAAAATTGGTGATGCCGAAAAAATGTCTCTGCCGGGAATCGAACCCGGGCCCCCAGCTTTGAACGCCGGTGCCTTAACCACTAGACCACAGAGACGGGTTAGTGGCTTAGGCGACCCCGATACGATTGACCGTTAGATTGACAAATTCTTGACACTATACCAATTATAATTTCCTTTGTTGGGTGCAGGTGGGTTTTGAACAATGACAATGATAATGATATCTATATATCAATTTCAATTCAATTTTTTATTCATTTACAGGTGGTTCAATACACATGATACAGTATGAAGTCCATTATTTAAAAAAAAATACATCAAAGAAAGATTAATACAAGCAAACACACACGAAACAAAAAACAAAAGACAAAAACAAAACAAAAACCAAAACCAAACGAATGATTAACAGCTAAGACAACAATTAACAGAGTAAACAGTATGTAATATCAATATGTCGAAATATAATGTGCTTATGTATACTCCTCCTCACGCCCCGAGGGCAACTCGAATTACAACAAAATATGTGACTACGCACCACCCAAGCAAGGTCAAAAAACCTCCGCATGCTCAGTCATATCAATAGTATGAGTGAGTTAATAACTTGGTCGCGGAGGAAAATTACCTTGCGACCTGCCAAAGTTATAGGCACGATCAAGCTACTTGCTCTTGGGCGTGTCGCAGTATCACAACTATCCACATTCCAGACTTTTCACCATAAAGAGCGTGAGGCTCCAAAAATAAATACTATATGTGTAAAAAAAAACAACCAAGGAACTCGCTCCTTATAGTGGAACACAAAATGTGGTATAGAACGCTTGAGAGAGCATATAGCACGGAAGTGGTGTCGCCACATGAGGATGCTGTCAAGACAATCGGCTCAAACTCACTCTAGTGAGAGGCTTAGCGGTCTGATATTGTTTAGCGGTCTGATATATACATACGACAATGAGAAGCAATAAGTACATTGTACTATGGTATTAACAAGACAAATCAACATATCCAAAGGTATGCATGTAAACAGGTGGTTTGAAGCACAATGAATTGGAGCAAAATTGTGGGAGTTCTTACAGTACATGCCAATAACCTGTGGAAAGCTTGATTGTATTAGAAAATACAAGAAAGGACACCAGTACCAGTGGTTAATATACATAACATCTACAACGAACTTATTGACATTTTTAACACTTTGCCCGCCACGCACACTATCTCCCCTGCGCCACATTAATTTCAGGGTGCCACATTCAGAGGGGCTTTGCATGCACTGTCTTACTCAACTTGCAATAACTTTTTATTGGCTTGTCGTGATGAAAAAAAAAATGTGTAGCAAAGTCTAAGAGAAATTAATACTCTTGCCAATGGTATCATTTTTTTTCATGTACATGTATACTATCATAGATTCTGAGAATTATAACTTTATATTCTGTCTCCAAATTATCGTTTTTGAGGCTAACTTATACCTCTTATGTTCAATATTTCCTAATAAAGGTTATTCTCTTAAGTTAGTTCATAGAAAAGATGTGTTCTTTAGCTTTCATTACATACCAAACCCATGTCTTTATGGGAATAATGAACCAAGCAATTTAGATTTAGATTTAAATGGGGCATTCAAAAAGAATAAGCTAACAATGAACTAAACTCCTCTATTGAAATTGACCCTGGGTACTTCTCAATAGACTTCCTGTCCTGGGAGACTTCCTGCCTATTGATACTCTGATCCTCTTATTGTTATATAGGGAGGTAGCAGTTTGTCGCTATTGTATGTGAGTGCGCACAATACAATTAAATGCGTTCCGTATGCATTGTGCGCGAAATGTGACTTTAGTCGAACTTGGCAGCCCGCTGTATGTGCCGCAAGTCGAACGAAGCGGGCTAAGAGTTAAATATGTCTTCATATGCAAAAAATTCACTACTATCAACGCTCACGAACCTTAAGATTCTCCACACCCGGTCTTTTGCAAGTTTCCATTCCAAAGAAATCGTGAGGAGAACGGGACTTTGTTAACGCAGGGCCAATTGTGTGGAATTCTTTTTAACAGAGTTTGAAAACCCTGACGTCAGTGACCACGTTCAAGGACATACCTAAATAAGGGTGTTTTTTGACATACAACCTTATATGATTTAAGTTGTACAGTTCATACTTGTACTCTATTTGTTTTATTTTTCCTCTTTAATTTGCTCTGTAGCGCCTTGAGCATCTAATTCAGATGGAAACTGCAGTATATAAATTTTATGTATTATTATTGTCATTATTATTATTACTATACAAACTACTGGACATGATTATTATCCACACGTTTATGTAAACACAAGCTGATGCACAGTAAAGAAAATGTGCAGTATACAAACAAGGAATTGATGGAGAATGTTTTTGTACATGTATCTCGCAATGTAGACTGGTGATGTGTGGTGATGTGTCTCTATTGGTGCATGTTGACAATAACGTGGCCTGGTCTGTGAGCGCATAGTCAGTTCTGGTCACCCACTACCTCAGTGGCATCCGTCAGCTGGATTGGCTTTTGTGTGTGTCCAGGGACTGGGAACTAGCTACATCGGCTAACCCCCATGAAGATGTGTTTCTACACGATGAAGAGGTTGCTAAGGGATGGTGCGTGGCGGGACGTCAAGAGGACAGGTGCTGGGGCCCCAGGTGAGAGGACTCTACCTGGTGTAGACATTGGTCAGCATGGACCTGCACGTATGCTGCTATGACCTGTGTTGGAATTGTGCATAAATCGTTTTGTTTACAAAACATGTATTAAAAGAAAAAGGCATCATTATCACAAGGCACTAAGTTTTAATAATTTCTAACATTTCATCAATTCGATGTTAGCCAGCAGTGCATTATGAAGAATGGAGATCATTATGTAGTGTAAGGCACATATAACACTATTAAATGAACACAAGGAATGGAGACAAATGTTAGGAATCTTACTTTTTATTACAGCTAAGGGTGCTGGCCATAATTTGATACTACTACTGTTATTTGGTGTTTTTTCTGCCTTGAAGTCTCCAAAATTATGAAAGGAGCATATTGTCATTATGTGAAACGAGTTATCCATTCATATGATCATTTAGTGCATTCTTCTGTATGTGTTGGTGTTACAAAACACATGCTATGTGTAACCTTACAGCGGCGTGTTACATCACTGTACCTGTTCAGAGGGCTGGTACATGGTGGGAGAGGAGGCATTGAGATGGAAAGCGCTGGTCAGGGCCACAGGTGAAGTCAGTTCTGGACTACTTGATGCAAGACACGTTGTACCTTCACTTGTCTCTCTATTTATCAATAGCATGTTGACAATAAAGTGGCCTGGTCTGTGAGCGCATAGTCAGTTCTGGTCACCCACAACCTCAGTGGCATCCGTCAGCTGGATTGGCTTTTGTGTGTGTCCAGGGACTGGGAACTAGCTACATCGGCTAACCCCCATGAAGATGTGTTTCTACACGATGAAGAGGTTGCTAAGGGATGGTGCGTGGTGGGACGTCAAGAGGACAGGTGCTGGGGCCCCAGGTGAGAGGACTCTACCTGGTGTAGACATTGGTCAGCATGGACCTGCACATATGCTGGTATGACCTGTGTTGGAAATGTGCATGAATCGTTATGTTTACAAAACACGTATTAAAAGAAAAAGGCATCATTATCACAAGGCACAAAGTTTTAATAATTTCTAACATTTCATCAATTTGATGTTATGCAGCAGTGCATTATGAAGAATGGAGATCATTATGTAGTGTAAGGCACATATAACACTATCAAATGAACACAAGGAATGGAGACAAATGTTAGGAATCTTACTTTTTATTACAACTGAGGGTGCTGGCCATAATTTTATACTACTGGTGTTATTTGGTGTTTCTTCTGTCTTGAAGTCTCCAGAATTATGAAAGGATCACATTGTCATTATGTGAAACGAGTAATCTAATCATACGATCTTTTAGTGCATTCTTCTGTATGTCTTGGTGTTACAAAACACATGCTATGTGTAACCTTACAGCGGCGCGTTACATCACTGTACCTGTTCAGAGGGCTGCTACATGGTGGGAGAGGAGGCATTGAGATGGAAAGCGCTGGTCAGGGCCACAGGTGAAGTCAGTTCTGGACTACTTGATGCAAGACACGTTGTACCTTCGCTTGTCTCTCTATTTTTCAATAGCATGTTGACAATAAAGTGGCCTGGTCTGTGAGCGCATAGTCAGTTCTGGTCACCCACTACCTCAGTGGCATCCGTCAACTGGATTGGCTTTTGTGTGTGTCCAGGGACTGGGAACTAGCTACATAGGCTAACCCCCATGAAGATGCGTTTCTACACGATGAAGAGGTTGCTAAGGGATGGTGCGTGGTGGGACGTCAAGAGGACAGGTGCTGGGGCCCCAGGTGAGAGGACTCTACCTGGTGTAGACATTGGTCAGCATGGACCTGCACATATGCTGGTATGACCTGTGTTGGAAATGTGCATGAATCGTTATGTTTACAAAACACGTATTAAAAGAAAAAGGCATCATTATCACAAGGCACAAAGTTTTAATAATTTCTAACATTTCATCAATTTGATGTTATGCAGCAGTGCATTATGAAGAATGGAGATCATTATGTAGTGTAAGGCACATATAACACTATCAAATGAACACAAGGAATGGAGACAAATGTTAGGAATCTTACTTTTTATTACAACTGAGGGTGCTGGCCATAATTTTATACTACTGGTGTTATTTGGTGTTTTTTCTGTCTTGAAGTCTCCAGAATTATGAAAGGAACACATTGTCATTATGTGAAACGAGTAATCTAATCATACGATCTTTTAGTGCATTCTTCTGTATGTCTTGGTGTTACAAAACACATGCTATGTGTAACCTTACAGCGGCGCGTTACATCACTGTACCTGTTCAGAGGGCTGCTACATGGTGGGAGAGGAGGCATTGAGATGGAAAGCGCTGGTCAGGGCCACAGGTGAAGTCAGTTCTGGACTACTCAATGCAAGACACGTTGTACCTTCGCTTGTCTTTCTATATAAGTTAAGTTGATAAGAATGAAAACAAGATTTTAACCAAACATGCATACATTTATTAAATGTCATATAAATAATTAGCTGTACAGTCATTAAACTGGTGATTGTGTTATTACTGTACTAGCAGTACAGCAATACAGTACTACTTTGACATTTAATGATTATATTACCTATCAATGCTGGTGCTTTAAGAAATTTTAGTTTTTATTACAGCTAAGGGTGCTGGCCATAATTTGATACTACTACTGTTATTTGGTGTGTTTTTTCTGCCTTGAAGTCTCCAAAACTATGAAAAGAGCATATTGTCATTATGTGAAACGAGTAATCCATTCATATGATCATTTAGTGCATTCTTCTGTATGTGTTGGTGTTACAAAACACATTCTATGTGTAACCTTACAGCGGCGCGTTACATCACTGTACCTGTTCAGAGGGCTGCTACATGGTGGGAGAGGAGGCATTGAGATGGAAAGCGCTGGTCAGGGCCACAGGTGAAGTCAGTTCTGGACTACTTGATGCAAGACACGTTGTACCTTCGCTTGTCTCTCTATTTTTCAATAGCATGTTGACAATAAAGTGGCCTGGTCTGTGAGCGCATAGTCAGTTCTGGTCACCCACTACCTC
This sequence comes from Arbacia lixula, assembly GCA_963669155.1. Classification (NCBI taxonomy): domain Eukaryota; kingdom Metazoa; phylum Echinodermata; class Echinoidea; order Arbacioida; family Arbaciidae; genus Arbacia; species Arbacia lixula. The sequence goes on from CAVLGW020000019.1 coordinate 29,523, forward strand.
AGTGGCATCCGTCAACTGGATTGGCTTTTGTGTGTGTCCAGGGACTGGGAACTAGCTACATAGGCTAACCCCCATGAAGATGTGTTTCTACACGATGAAGAGGTTGCTAAGGGATGGTGCGTGGTGGGACATCAAGAGGACAGGTGCTGGGGCCCCAGGTGAGAGGACTCTACCTGGTGTAGACATTGGTCAGCATGGATCTGCACATATGCTGGTATGACCTGTGTTGGAATTGTGCATGAATCGTTATGTTTACAAAACATGTATTAAAAGAAAAAGGAATCATTATCACAAGGCACAAAGTTTTAATAATTTCTAGCATTTCATCAATTTGATGTTATGCAGCAGTGCATTATGAAGAATGGAGATCATTATGTAGTGTAAGGCACATATAACACTATCAAATGAACACAAGGAATGGAGACAAATGTTAGGAATCTTACTTTTTATTACAACTGAGGGTGCTGGCCATAATTTTATACTACTGGTGTTATTTGGTGTTTTTTCTGTCTTGAAGTCTCCAGAATTATGAAAGGAGCACATTGTCATTATGTGAAACGAGTAATCTAATCATACGATCTTTTAGTGCATTCTTCTGTATGTCTTGGTGTTACAAAACACATGCTATGTGTAACCTTACAGCGGCGCGTTACATCACTGTACCTGTTCAGAGGGCTGCTACATGGTGGGAGACCAGTTGAATGATTTATTTATTAGGTAAACTTAATGCATTGTGTTACATACTGTAACATTTCATACCTCTTACTGCAAAACTTGCATAAATAACAACCACAAATGCTCACTCATCAGTTCAGCTAATGAAACATCATACAACGAAAACGAATGATTCAATTTTCCTCTCAAAAATACATTTATTTTTGTAAAATATATACTTTCAACTGGCAAGAAAAGATCTAACAGCTTATATATTTCAACACACTCAAAAACAAAGTTTTAAAATACTCATGAATTACTCTGAATAAACACATTAAAACAAAATATCATTAGATTAAGGCAGTGTTAAATAAAAAACACAATCATCAAATTAAAAAATGTTCCATTTGTTGTAAAAACTGTTTCAAAATCCAAAATCATTTCCATTGCAAAAAAGTGTCAACTGCATGACCTATCAATTATAACAGTTAAACAAAATTAAAGACAACTTCCCATCAAATTAATTTTTTTCTAGTATCTCATCATCAACCAATAACACTTGTAACATGCAAAACAAACATAACCTCGAACACGAAGAAAACAAAAATGCAAGAACTAACAGCAATCATTCACATTTCAAAACATCTCAAGTGTCTCGACAAAATATGACACCGTAACTGTTGTCTTAATACATACAAAGACACCAAGAACATTTCTCACATTAAATACAGTTTCACAAGCAAAAAAAAAAAAAACTTTTGGATGTTATACAATTAATGTCACAACTAATATGTCATTTACAAATCTCACTTAATTTTCCATCATATCAATAAACTATGATTACACAATACCAACTCATGGTCACCCATGAAAATTACATTTTAAATGTACATAATTTCAACAATTGACAATTTGACATCTTAAACTAAACAATCTTTTCACTTAAAGAGTCTCGATGACAATATATGATGGTGTAACTATTGTCTTAATACATGTTTAGACGCCAAGAAGATTCCTCGCATTCAGTTAAGTTTCACAACAACCCCCCTCCCCGCCCCCCCCCCCCCCAAAAAAAAAAAAATCTTTTAGATGTTATAGACTTTCTAAGGAACCAGTTCATGTAAATACCGGTAAAGTAAAGCAAATGATTATTGTAACAAGTCATGGACTTCAAGTTTAATTGATGAAAAGTTACAAGCTATCAATTAAAACATTCATTTTCAAACCTTGCTATCATCAAAAACCATTATTCATAATTCAACTAACAGCTTGTTAATACAAGTATACCACTTTCTAAGGAACAATTCTTTTCTTTTGATAATTTATAATTAATCATATCTATTTCACCTGAATACATTTTCAAAATTCTTAGATACCAGTACTCTAAAAACACATTTGTACACACAAAACAAGATAACAAGTTTGGAGACCAGGGATAATGGGTTACAAGTACCAAGCACGTCTATTTTACACTTGTTTTGATTTTGACAAACTCACTCTTTTTTAGCTGAACCACCATGCTTTATATTTAGATACAAAACAATATACGAACAAAAGTTCTTATGTACAAAATACATCAACACCATACAGTTTCCTACAACTACTCACACTTTTCTCAATTATCAATGTTTTTTTATTAATTATTTGATTATTTGAGGAGCAAATGTTTAAAAGAGACAACGGAATATCAAACACATCAGCAAATACTTCCTATACAAAATACAATGCTTATTCTGAGAGTATATCAAATCTTCCTCAAATTTACCAAGCAGTATAGGCCTATTTCTCTTACTTCTAGATCCTACCAGCCATTGACTGATTTTGTTTAAAAAAAGGGGCCTAAACTTCCCAATTTTGTAATGTTAAAGGGAGCACCAGTGTTCTCAAGTATTTCAGAAAAAACATTTTAGCTGAAAATGTTTGGTGAATGAAAGGCACTTTACATGTATGAACAGGCAAGGAATTATAACTCCTTAAAACAGGATATTCTCCAAATCAACATTAGTTTGAACAACTGCTGTTTTTGTCTTACTATATATGTACCATGGGTCATTTCATCAGGTTGGGACATTTTGGATAAAGCTTATATCATTGAAAATATCAACATAATTGATTAGTACCAGGTAATCTTATGTAATATTAAGATTAGAGTATTAATCATTTTAAAGTTTTCTCTCCAAGTACACTGAAACTTACTTTAAGAATTCCTTAAAAAACCTATATTCTGACATAACATTGACATGGTGTCAATATTTATGGCTTGTCAAGTTTTTCTCAGATTTTCGTATCTTCTGACCAAAATTATCATCCTAAACTTAACTGTATCTCCAAACTCAATGTGAACCCTGCATTTAAAACACCTACTTTCATGATATTCAGCTTAATTAGTACAAAAGAAATAGCAAATTTGTCTTGCACTTAAAGAAATGAATTGTGATGTCATTTTACGTCATCACTTCCATTTTACATTTTTTCTTTTCTGCCCGCTCTTTGTGTACCACAATTAAATTATTAAAGTTGGAGTCAAGCCTTCTCAATTACATGCATTCAGATTGCCTTCGTGTCAGATACACACAGGGATACGCGGACAGCAGAGATGAACGCAGTGTGCATATAACCAAAAATGCACGCCCGTACAATATAACATCTATCCAATATCATGTGACCAACAATCCTCCAATCAAATGACAAGGATCCACGTAGGTGTTGTTTAACAAGTATTACAGACTGGTGAAGTACGTGTGACATCATCAAAAATCTATTTTTGGAATTTCTCAATTTTTTCTTCATTTTCCAAAAGACCACCAAAAATAATGTCCAAATGTTGAAAAAACCAATTGAATAGGTCAACTATAATGGCCAAGATATGACCATCTGAATAAAAAAATTGCCTATAAGAACTCATTGTTATATTGCTCTGGTTCATAACATTACGAGCCAGAGCAGTATAACACTTGAGTTCCTACAGGAAATTTATTTATACAGATGGTCATATCTCAGCCAATACTTTTCATATTCAATTGGTTTTCGACATTTGGACATTATTTTTGATGCTCTTTTGGAAAATAAAGAAAAAAATAGAGAAATTCCCAAAATAGATAATTATGACGTCACAGCTTCAGTACTCTATACAACACCAACGTGGATCCTTGTCATTTGATTGGAGGATTGCTCGTCACGTGATATTCAATATTATATTGCACAACCGTGCATTTTTGGTTATATGCAGACTATGCGTACATACCTCGATCTCTGCTGTGCGCATATATCCCTGTGTGTATCTGACGCGAAGGCAATCTGTATGTATGTCGAGAACGCTTGACTCCAACTGCAATAAATATAAGAAAAAAGCACAATTTGTTGATTAACGCTCATTACATCCTTGATGTTGTATAAAACAATTTAATAATGAATGTTTTTCATTCGTTATTTGTATATTATTCACTCTTGATTAACAGTAGTGATGCTTTCAACAATTCCCCCATGGGCAGCCTTGTATTTCACCAACAGCGGCGTAGAACCAAGGATTTAGGATTGAACATTAAAATTCAGTTACATACTAGAAGATCCAATGAAATATTTTTTCAGCACACCCTATTGGAAAATGCTCTCTCCCCATGTGTCATCTGAGCTAAATTAAGAGGTAATATCGAAAACAATATCTGTTTTGCCCCAAAACAAGCAGCCCTAGAATTGATAATTCGAAATGGAAAAATCATTTACACATATATACAGATGGATCAAGATCGCCAGATAAAGACTCTGAGCACTGCTGCTTCATTTCATGTACCTAATATTATGATGTTTCTCAATCTAAGAAGCTAGCTAATTACACAGAGCAGAAATGGTAGAAATTGTACTTGCCCTAACATGGTTATTACAACTCCCAGGCCTCTACACCAAGGCAGTCATCTTTTCTGATTCTTCGAGTTCACTACGCGCCATAGAAACTCGTAAAGACGAATCTTTCATTCTTAAATTTTAACCCTGTGTAGTCAATCAAAATACAAGGGCACTCAAGTCAAGTTCGAATGGATTCCCAGTCACTGTGGTCTCCATCACAATGAGATACTGTAACAGATAAGTTTGCTAAAGCACAATTATAAATAAAAAAAATATATAGAAATCAACAACGCTCTTACCAGAGCAGAATCAAATTATATTACATGAATAAAGAAATACTACCTATAGAAATATGGCAATAAAGTGGAATGAAACATATCATCCCCCCTACAGGAAACGCAAACTCTAGTATAAAAAAAATCTGTGTGTCACTTGAACAACAGAAATCATGAAACTATTCTTCATCGCCTAAAAATGGGGAACTTAGGGTTAAATGAAAATCTATTTGAGTTAAATCAACATGAGACCGGTCATTGACCAAACTGCATGTGAGCATGAAAAAGAAACAGTTAAATATTTTTTATGCAAGTGCCCACTCTTTCTTAGAGATCAAGAGCCATGCTTATTACAGAATCTGGCATAAAAAAAACCGAAAAAGTAATCCAAATACTCCTGAAATCAACAGACATTAATCACCAACAGGCTCTGGTAAACTTCGTAGTTAGAACTAAAAGAGCACACCTGCACCCCTACTAAAACCACCTTGCACCGCACATAATTATTTGAGCCCAAAATGTTCCGCTTTTTATAGTGAGTAATACATGAAGAAAAAGAGTGAGAAAGAAAAAAGAAAGGAAAATAAATTAGAAGACAGACGTACTGCGTACCTCTCTGCCGTGCGCGTATATCCCTGTGTGTATCTGACGCAAATTAGGCAATCTGAATGTAATCGACAAGGCTTAATTCCAACTTTAATAAATATAACAAGTAAACCATAATTTGCTAATTAACGCTCTATTACATCTCTGATGTTGTATAAAACAATATAATAATGAATGTTTTTCATTCGTTATTTGCATGTTATTCACTCTTGATCAACAGTAGTGATGCTTTCAACAATTCCCCCATGGGCAGCCTTGTATTTCACCTGGAGTGGCAACTGGGCACCAAAGTCAAAAGGAATTTCATCACCAATAAATAGCGAATCGCCGTTTTCAAGAACAACCTCGACAGGATATCTATAAACCAACAAAAGATACATAACAGAACATAAATATATACATGTATATCAAATAAGAAAACATCAATCATCATTAAGGAAGATACACATGACCATATTATACCTCCTATATTCAATTAAAGTTGCAATGAGAAATTAAAAAAAATAAAACATTATCACGTCACATGAAGTGTAAAGATGACAACCGTTAATACTATAAATTTGATCAAAATTTGTGTTTAACTCTATAACCATTCTGAACAGATTTACACTTCAAAAAAATTTTTTTTAAATGAAGGTAAAAATTAAGAAAAATAACAACTTTGGATTACAATATCAAAATATATCATTTTACATCATGTGACTTGATATTATTACCACAAATTTTCATTAAAGGTAATACAAAGTTTTGATATGGGGTCATGAATTTGGTTCAAATGAACATATTGGAAGCATATGCAATTTTACAATATTCAATGATCGTCGTTTAAAAATTTCCCAAAACTTTGCATTACCTTTAAAGGGCATATACTGTACTGGGAAGACAAAAAAATCCTTCAAAAAGGTGATCGTGAGCAATCTTCTTGCCAATGGCCTTGTATTCATGTATTGTCCATTTCAGAAACTTGCTGAAAGTTATATGCCCTCAAATGATCCACAGCTGGAGAAATGAGTGGTTAAATCACAAATCCTCAAGTGTTCAAGCCAAACATTTGAAGGATTTGTGATTTAATCATAAATTACTCCAAATGTGGATCATTTGAAGGCATATAACTTTCAGCAAGTTTCTAAAATGGACAATACATGAATTTAAGACCATTGGCAAGAGATCGCTCACGATCACCTTTTTGAAGGTTTTTTTGTCTTCCTAGTACAGTATACCCTGATAGCAGAGACTGGTAAAAATCACGTCAATTTTACGTCTTTTGGAAGTCGTGTCTTACGTCTTTATGACGTCATATACATGACGTCTTAAAGACGCGACTTTGCAACAGCTCACGACGTCAAAAAAGACGTCATATTTTGACGTCATTTTGACGTCGTTTCGGTTAAAATACGACGTCTTTAAGACGTCTTTTAAACACGAAAATGCTGTTTAAATGACCGAAAACTGGTAAATATCACGTCTTAATTACATCTTTTTTACGTCGTGTCTCACGTCATTATGACGTCACATAATGTCGTCTTTACGACATCGTAAAATGACGTCTTAACGACGTCACAAAATGACGTCTTAAAGACGCGACTTTGCAACAGCACACGACGTCAAATAAGACGTCATATTTTGACGTCATTGTGACGTCACATAATGTCGTCTTTACAACATCGTAAAATGACGTCTTAACGATGTCATAAAATGACGTCTTAACGACGTCACAAAATGACGTCGTAAAGATGCGACTTTGCAACAGCACACGACGTCAAATAAGACGTCACATTTTGACGTCATTATGACGTCACATAATGACGTTTTTACGACATTATAAAATGACGTCTTAGTCACGTCTTAAAGACGTCATTGACGTAATGTTTATGACCTGTATGAAAAAAATTATAATGGAGTGATATAATCTCACATGACTATTCATACATATGCACATGCACATACATGTATTACACATATCCTAATCTTACTATACCCTAATCCTATCCTATCCTATTTCTACCCTATACCTATCCTGTCCATCAGCACACTCACTTTATATAGTAGTCCGGTAATATGGATCACAAAATATTGGTTAGTACAACTAAAGATTAATATTTTGTTGTAATTATTGTTGTCTGCACTCAATTTGGTGGCATTTCCTTTTTAATGTCTAAACTTCAAAACATTTACTGAAATGTATGCTTAAATATTCTTTTTGTCTAGTTATATGACAATTAATCTATCCAAAAGTACAAAAATATGACACAAGTCAATACTCCTATTGCAGGCATGAATATTCATTAGCCTCTCAGCTGTTTTTCAAGTTTTTCAAGTTTTTCATGCACATGTAGATAACATACTGCGCCAGTTGGGTGAACAGTAATTGCTTTAAGTGAAAGTAATCAACTACTGGTATAAATTCAGGTTAGGCTTAGGATTAGACAGAGATAGGATGGGATTAGGATTAGTTGGTCTTTTAAAGACGTCATAATGACGTGAATATTACGTCATATTGCGGTCATGCAACAAGTAGAGATGTGTTGGTCATTTAAACACATCATATTGAGATTGTAACATTGGCGTTGATATGATGACATTTAAATAATGACATGAATATTACATTATACTATGGTCATACAAGAAGTCAGTATTTATTGGTCATGGGAATAAATCTTATCGACATCGTAATATTGACGTAAACTTAGAAAGGCGCTAAATCCATTTCTGTTTAGTTGGAGAAAATTAGTGTTTTTGAATTACACACATATATATATATATATATATATATATATATATATATATATATGTCTCTGTTTATTGATCAAATGTATTTCTTAGGTAGAAGAGTAATCTCTATAGGTCATAAAAATGCAATTTAGAAGAATTCTGCATAGCATGTATTTTACATAAATTTTCATATCTTATCAATCTTTATAATTTAGCAACATTTAGTAACACTATTCAACCTGTACATGGGTATACTGAATACAGCAATTCGAAGACGTGAAATGTTATGTTCATCGATATCATTTACTTCAGTTGAATGTAGATGTAGAGTACAGATTGACAAGCAATAAAGATTACAACATTGACAAATCAATGGGTGCAGATCCATGATGTCATAATATTCATTAGGGGTACCATAAACTGTTGTAAAGGCAGCTCAATAGAGCAGAATGTCACTTTTTGTCAGATAGCTGTGCTGGACGCATGGTGCACAACAGTGGAACGTGTAGACTGATAGTGATTTAATGGTTGGTGCAGTAAATTCATGTGTGGCTCACAATCACTTTCTGGAGCAGATGCGTGTTTACCCTGTTCTACACTGGGGACCACCATGGTCCCATCCATAATGTGATTTGCTACATCGTTTCACATTGTTTTTATGTGAGCTTTTATCTTCTCCTTCACATCTTCGGTTCTAATGACCACTTCTCTTTTCCAGTCTGGTTTGCTGCTGTTTGACCTAACAGACTTAATGATGTTGGTTCCTTTTCTCTCCAGTGCAAAGATGCTGTGAAATGCGGCTGAACACACTTCAACTCCTCCCCCACTCTGCGTTCGGTATCTGCATCAGAAAAGGGAGGGGGTGGGGGTGGGAATAAGAAAGAAAATAACTCTACTGCAATGAAAACAGCAATTATAAAGAAAAAAAGAAAACATGAGAAAGACATCACCCATTAAAAAGAAAAGAAAATCACTGTAAGAAGAAGACTGAAATGTTTAAGCAATGAGTACATAATTTGAAAATATTAAGTCATGCATGAAAAGGGTAACCTAGCTGGCAATTAAAATGCAACAATTGATGTTCTTTTACAAAACACAGATCCTGCTTGCCACATGCCCTATGAGCTTTCTTGAGCGATGGCTCTCATTACTTATGAATAGATGGTGTCACGATTGCAGGTCTATAGTTCACCGTGCATTTTCCAGCCCATGTCTGTGTATGAATTTGCCAATGCAGACCACTTTATACTTGTCCACAAGTATGTCTCGTTTTTTATGGTTTTGTTAATGAATTAGCAGCTTAAATTCCACAGAATTCGATAAAAGTTAGGATCTGGACTAGATTAGGGTCATGGTATGGGAAAGGTAGGGTTCAGTGAGGTTAATATGTGATTTAAAACCAATTTTATGGCGCAAAATTTGCAAAACCTAACGTTTGTTCTTTCATCTCAGCTACCACACAGGTTTCAATGGCTTTTCAATAAGCGCGCACAACCTCAGTAGTACCCGTGTCCTATTAAGTATAAATTCCCTTAAGAAAAGTATAAATTATGCATTAGTGGAAGATTTTAAAAAGAAAAATCCATTCATTTCTTTTCTAATACTTACATAGAATGTGGGAATGTAGCTACATTCTCTTTTGGGCTTGTCAGATCCTTGGCAACGTATGACTACATGTAGGCTGCCTTAGAATGATGCTTAGAATGGTGCTGCTATGAACGCATCTTGACGCTCTTGGTTGGAATCCTTAAAGAACTCAGGAAGATGTCACAATGTCCCACTTGTCAAGGATTGCTGCTTTGCACATGTTACAATAGCTGTGTGATGGATGACAGCATCCGACGGCTGGCCGTTAACTGGAATTTGAATAAAACACAACAAATTATAATTACCAAAATACAGCAAAAGCATTCATGATCCTAGTTAGAGCAAATTTACTTTTCTAACCCCCGGGACTACTCCTGCAAAGCGAGAGCACCCTGAGGGCTCGCCATCATTCAGACTACTGTGTAATTGACCTGTGCATATGAATAAATTACTCATGTGCAATACATTTATCACATATGAATGACTATGCAGCTCGCTCACTGCGTCAGCGGGCTGGTTGCAGTAAGATGTTGTTATTGACAAGGTAGGCCTTACTACGCACAGTTTACAGTTGCGGGTATTGCAGAATACTAATTGAACTATAATGCATCTTTGCTTGATTAATTTAATCAATTCTATTCTCTCCAACATCTATTTCGCATTTAAGTTAACAAACAACTAATGAAATATAGGCCAGCATTAGCAACAGTTGTGACAGTAACACAGACAGTACGTGTATGTCACAACCCCAACACCAAATTACACACATGGGACTGACAAATTATGCCAATGAACTCACCCTTACTACTGTTTCACTTCGGACTTCTTTCATTCTGTCTTTTCCTGGGGATTTTGATATATCAGCAAGCTCTGAAGTCTTTCAAGCCATGATGACGTCGCAAGAACATAAGGACCATGCAGGTATTTGAGACGTGAGACAATCTATGCGCGCTCCTAGCTTGACACCGGCGACTACATGTAGTAATATGAGCAGCGACTAAATTAGGGTGGATGATGGTATGTCCGAAGGGTCAAATCAAAGAGGGGGTTATAAAAATATATTTTATTAATTTGTTTGTAAAGACGTTACATCTCTACTTGTATCCCTACGTATGTTTATTTGTGCTTTCATTTTTTTTCTCCTCATGTTTGTATTTTGTATGTTACGTTTTTAAAAGGTTGACTGCATGTATACATGTGTTTTTTCTTATGCGAAATGAATTAAATAAAGACGTCGTAATGTAGTCGTCTGTACGACATACACTGTATGACAAATTTATGACCAATTTAGACCGTCTTAAAGACGTCATTCCGCTATCAGGTTTAAAGAAACGTCGATGTCCCATTTGTAAAAGTTATAAAACTCGGCAGGATCGAATCACATGTGTAATATCGATGACCTATGTGAAATATCAGTGAAACATGGTCCTCATGCATATAGCTTCAACGGTCTCTAGGCTATAGGTCTGAGACAACCAGCATAAAACCTCAAAATCTAGCGATTGCCATAATTTTGCTTTAAGTTCTATTATTTGAGGGAAATTCCTGATGTGGTATCTACTTGCATTTACCATGGTTTGTACCTCCCCCCCCCCCCAAAAAAAAAAAAAAAAAAAAAAAATGACATGCAACATGGACATATACTGTTTTTAAATAGGCGTTATTTTGCCACCATTTTGTCATTGATCATTTAATGGTCTTATAACACGGACATATTTTGGGAATGAAAGGCGTAAATTTTTATGACAGATGACAGATTAAGGTCATTTTCGTAACATATATAGTGGTGAAAAATCAATGTAAGATTTTGGGATAATTCTTATAAAACGTCATCACATCTTCATAATCATAATATGGTTGCGCTAATAAGTGAGATTTTACTGTCATTTTTATATGTCGTATTTATATTCTGCTCGTACAATACCTGATTTTTTTTATCATTCAAAGACGTCATTATATCGTCGCACCATAGTCATGATATGGTCGTTCAACAAATTGGATTTTTTTTCATTTATATAAGTCATTATGACGTCATAACTTAGTCATAATATTCATGGAAAAAGAGGGTTGTCTCTGGTTACTGTTCGACTTCATTATGATGTCGTATGAAAGTCAGATTTTTAAGAGATTTGTTTCATCATTTATAGACATCATTTTTACATCATGATTTAGTCATATGGTCGTGCATATTAAAAGTGGGATGTTTTTGGTCATAGACGTCATCATGATATCGTATACGAGTCAGATTCTGTTCCGTATACAGTGTAATAAGATTTGGTCATTTATAACGTCGCAATTTAGTCATGATATGGTTATGCAAAAAGTGAGATGTTTCTGGTCACTGTTAGACGTCATTATGATGTCGCATGAAAGTCAGATTCTGGTCATACAAAAGAGAGTTGTTTGATCATTTAAAGACGGAGTTTTGACGTCGTAACACAGTCATAATATGGTCGGGCAAAAAAGAGTAAGATTTGGGGTCATTTAAAGACGTAATTTTGACGTATAGTCAGATTCTGGTCTTACGATAAGAGATGTGTTTGATCATTTAAAGACGTCATTTTGATGTCGTAACGTAGTCACAATAAAGTCGTGCAAAGAAGCAAGATTTTGGTTCATTTAAAGACGTAATTATGACGTTACATTTAAGTCAGATTCTGGTCGTACAATAAGAGATTTCTTTGGTCATCTAAAGACGTCAACATGGCGTCGTAAAATGGTCGTGCAAAAAGTGAGATTTTGGGGTCATTTGTAGACGTCAGTATGACGTCGTATTTAAGTCGGATTCTGGTCGTACAATACATGATTTGTTTGGTACGTCATTCAAAGACGTCATTATGATGTCGTTATATAGTCATGATATGGTCATGCAGGAAGTGGGATACGTCATTAAGATGTCGATCGAATGAAACTCAGATTCTGGTCATACAATGAAAAATTTTGATCATTTAAAGACGTAATTTTGACGTCGTAATACAGTCATAATATGGTCGGGCAAAAAAGAGTAAGATTTAGGGTTATTTAAAGACGTCCTTCTGACGTATTATAGTCAGATTCTTGTCTAAAGATAAGAGATCTGTTTGATCATTTAAAGACGTCATTTTGATGTTGTAACGTAGTCATAATAAAGACGTGCAAAGAAGTAAGATTTTGGTTCATTTAAAGGCGAAATTATGACGTTACATTTGAGTCAGATTCTGGTTGTACAAAAGGGGATTCTTTGGTCATCTTAAAGACGTCAACATGGCGTCGTAAAATAGTCAAAATGTGGTCGTGCAAACAGTGAGATTTTTGGATGATTTGTAGACGTCAATATGACGTCGTATCTAAGTCAGATTCTGGTCGTACAGTACATGATTTGTTTGGTCATTCAAAGACGTTACTATGATGTCGTTATATAGTCATGAATATGGTCACGCAGAAAGTGGGATACGTCTTTAAGATGTCGATCGAATGAAAGTCAGATTCTGGTCATACAATGAAAAATTTGATCATTTAAAGACGTAATTTTGACGTCGTAACACAGTCATAATATGGTAGGGCAAAAAATGTAAGATTTGGGGTCATTTAAAGACGTCATTCTGACGTTGTATTATAGTCAGATTCTGGTCGTACGATAAGAGATTTTTTTGGTCATTTAAAGACGCCATTTTGATGTCGTAACGTATTCATAATAAAGTCATGCAAAGAGGTACGATTTTGGTTCATTTAAAGACGTAATTATGACGTCGCATTTAAGTCAGATTCTGGTCGTACAATAAGAGATTTCTTTGGTCATCTAAAGACGTCAACATGGCGTCGTAAAATAGTCAAAAAATGGTCGTGCAAAAAGTGAGATTTTGGGGTCATTTGTAGACGTCAATATGACGTCGTATTTAAGTCAGATTCTGGTCGTACAATACATGATTTGTTTGGCACGTCATTCAAAGACGTCATTATGATGTCGTTATATAGTCATGATATGGTCATGCAGGAAGTACGTGGGATACGTCATTAAGATGTCGATCGAATGAAACTCAGATTCTGGTCATACAATGAAAATCTTTGATCATTTAAAGACGTGATTTGACGTCGTAACACGGTCATAATATGGTCGGGCAAAAAAGAGTAAGATTTAGGGTTATTTAAAGACGTCATTCTGACGTATTATAGTCAGATTCTGGTCTAAAGATAAGAGATGTGTTTGATCATTTAAAGACGCCATTTTGATGTCGTAACGTAGTCATAATAAAGTCGTGCAAAGAAGTACGATTTTGGTTCATTTAAAGACGTAATTATGACGTTACATTTAAGTCAGATTCTGGTCGTACAATAAGAGATTTCTTTGGTCATCTAAAGACGTCAACATGGCGTCGTAAAATGGTCGTGCAAACAGTGAGATTTTGGGGTCGTTTGAAGACGTCAATATGACGTCGTATTTAAGTCAGATTCTGGTCGTACAATACATGATCTGTTTGGTCATTCAAAGACGTCATTATGATGGCGTTATATGGTCATGATATGGTCATGCAGAAAGTGGATACGTCTTTTAAGATGTCGATCGAATGAAAGTCAGATTCTGGTCATACAATGAAAAATTTGATCATTTAAAGACGTAATTTTGACGCCGTATTATAGTCAGATTCTGGTCGTGCGATTAGAGATTTGTTTGGTCATTTCAAGACGTGAACATGACGTCGTAAAATAGTCGTAATATTGTTGTTAAAAAGTGGGATTTGTTAGGTCATTTTATGACGTCATTATGACGTCGTAACATAGTCATCAACTGGTCGTGCAAAAGTGGGATTTGTTTGGTCATTCAAAGACGTAATTATGACGTCGTTACAAAGTCATAATATGGTCAGGCAAAAATGTAAGATTTTTTGGTCATTTATAGACGTCATTATGACGTCATAATATGGTCGCCTTTACGACGTACGACGTGTTGACGAGTTTATGACATATACACGACGTCTTTACGACGTCAGTCTGCTATCAGGGTATGCCCTTTAATGTAATGTTAAAGCATACACAGGTCAGAAAATGTTATGGCATTAAATGAAGCAGTCCCAATTTTGTAATAAAGATTTCAATCTCAGACCATCATGGTCGCCCCCCTGTCCTTTTAAGGATAAGATTTGAAATAACCTAACAACTAATAAAAAAAAGTAAACAAAAATAAACATCGCTAGAGTAGTAATCTGTTGTCTCACGATAAGGCAAACTGGTAATTGCGACGTTTCAACCGCTACTGCTAGTCTTCGTCAGGCAATGTGGACAATCGTCGCTGCGTGCGTCTTTTATAGAGTAAGATGCGTGCCGAAGGTGCCAGAACCGGTGCGCTGCGATTAATCAGCGCAATTGACCAATCACTAGCCGCGGGCGGTGCTACCTGCACGCAGGTAGCGGACGTCGGGGAAAGCCCCTCAATTGGCACCAGCGTCGCGGGCGGGCGAATACTGGCGGTAGGTACACAGTTGTTATATGGTGAGAAGCGGGCGTCGGAAGGCAGTCAACCAGAGAGTTACATGTGGTCGCGAGGGACGCATGCCGGCAGATGGTCGGAAACCATTCCTCAGGGATTTCAATGCCGTTATCCCTATTGATGTTATTCGGATGAAAGCTGATTTCAATAGCCTCTTTTACACGCTGTGTGTACCAGTGCTTATCCCGCGCTATGCAACTTACCGCGTCCCAATTGGGAGAGTGATCTGCACTCCAGGCATGCTCTGCGAGTGCCAAACTATCTATGAGGTGATAATAAGGAAAGAGCGCAGGTAACCATTGGAAACCAGAGCGGAAGCAATGCGTTGTTTCTCATCAGAAGTGCAGTGCGCCTTAGATACAATGCGCGATGCCCTGTCATAAAGGCATTTAACGACCCCGCGCTTGACAGATTGGGGATGATGCAAATCATAAGCTAGGTATTGGTCAGTGTGCGTGGGCTTCCTGCACACTGTGGTGGTGAGACAACCCTCACTATCCCGGTGCACCAGCGTATCAAGGAAGGCGATGCAGCTATTGTCTTCCGTCTCCATAGTGAAGTGAATAGATGGCTGCTGAGCGTTCACGTAATTCAAAAGGCGATCAGGAGCAGATCTGTTAGTTACAATGAAAGTATCATCGACATAGCGTTTCCAAATTCTCGGCATGAATCCAAGCGTAAAAGCTTTGAGCGCGTCTTCCTCAAAGGAATCCATGTACAAGTTAGCAATAACGGCAGAAACAGGGCTACCCATGGACGTGCCTTCTTGTTATTCATAGAAGAGTCCGTTGTACATGAAGTATGTGGACTTCAACATGAAACCAAGAAGTTCTGTGACCTGGGCAGGAGAAAGATCAGTACGGTCAGGCAAGGGGGCGTCGACCTTCAAGCACTGAAGGGCAACATCGCATCCTGCTTCAACAAGAACGTTAGTAAACAGGGATACGACATCGAAAGGACCATGACTTTGTGATCAAGTACAGTCTCGCTGCGCAAGAAATTGACAAAAAAAGCGAAGTTGCGGACTGCATAACGGTTATGACCAATAAGCAGCGAGAGTATGTCAGCTAGGAACTTAGAAGCGTTGTAGGCAAAAGAACTCACACACGAAACAATCAGGCGCAGTGGAACATCAGGCTTGTGGATTTTCGGTAATCCATATATTCTAGGCGGTTGTTTCTACAAGGGCCTAAGCACCCTGTAAGTCGCGTCATCGATATCACCATTCTTGTGAAAGCCGCAGAAAATGGCTGCAAGCTTGCAGGCGAGACAATCGGTAGGGTCCTTCCGTAAGGCGCAGTAAGGGCCTAAGTTAATTAGTTCGAACATCTTATCACAATAAGAAGAGGTATCTAATACCACGCTTGCGCAGCCTTTGTCAGCAGGCAAAATAGTGATAGCGCTATCTTCTTTAAGAGATTTCACAACTTTACGCATGCCTGGAGTTACGTTGCGCATGGTTAAAAAAAAAAAGGTTAAAAAAATAAACATACCCATTCGCCACATCTTCCATCCCCACAATGATTCCAGTGTCAACTGTGTATGATGAACTCTGCAAAATAAAATAACAAAATGGTGAAACATAAATCCACAACCACATCAAAGTCCTGAAGGAAAAAACACTTTATAACTAGAAATGCTCGGGGGCGCGCAACCGAGCACATGCATCCCCCAACCCATCGCCTTTTTATGTACAAAGACGGACCAAGCGAGAGCACCACCACCACAAACAATAGGCGTCTTCGCTTTACCATAATACACCTTCACACCAAATTTGAAGATGATCCGGAAAGAACAGCAGCCAGTACAACCTCACCAGGAAATGTACCTTTTTGTGTTCAAAGACAGACCAAGCAAGGGCGCCACCACCAAAAACAATAGACGTCTTTGCTTTACCATAATACACCTTCAAACAAAACTGGAAAATGATTCAAAAAGAACTGCAGTCAGTAGAGCGCTCACAAAAAAATCTCTACAGCGGCGGCAAACGCAGCAACAGCGCGACAAAGCCAAATCCATAGTGTTCGCCAAACTCTGTTCAGAGGATACAATAAACAACAGAAATGAATTAAAACCAAGTCAAAACGTCTAACAGATGTTTAAAGGGCCCATGACATCGAAATACATGTGTATTCCTGGTGGTGTGCAGTCCTGCATACATCTCATATTTTGATATGTAAACTTTTTAATTTATTTCATAAATTTAGAAATATTTGTTTTTCAAACTTGCTAAGCTCAACCTCAAAACCCTGTTAGGCAAATTATGACAATGTACATAAATTTTGTGATTTGTTTTTTCCTTTGGCAATTATTGACCAATAGATTATTTGTCTGGTCATGTTACAATTACATTCACGTTTTACCAATAGATATATGATTACTAACCAAGAAAGTACAACATGTATGTTAAGTATGTTTATACAAATTTTTTCCATATTCAATCTTAAAATAAATGCATTTGAGATTAAAATATATATATATTGAAATATGGACAGTTGCCAACTTCAAATATGAAGTATCAATCTCACAGTAGTTCTTCTACCCGAATCGATTTATCAATAATTGCCAGTTGGTTTCAAAACTTTCAATAGGTAATAATTGTTTCACTATCCATGTACTGCAAATTGCCAAATGGTATTAAATTGGGATTCAATGGGGACCAATAATTGCCAGTTGGTTTCAATGGGGACCAATTGCCAATTGGTTTCAATAAGTACCCATTGTTTCACTTTCCATTTACTCCAAATTGCCAATTGGTATTCAATTGGGATTCAATGGGGACATTCAATGGGGATTCAATTGGATTTTCGTCTAGGGATACTTGATAACCCTTGAGTACAAGTTTCATTGAATTAGAACTTATACTTTCAAAATCATATTAACAATTAAAAAAATTAACCTCATGTTGAACCTGTCGCCGCCACCACCTGAAAAGAGGTGCCTATGTCTCGCTTTTTGTTACGCAGGCGAGACAAAAATGATAAAAACATGACAAAACGTACCTCAACTTTAGTAGATGGTGTAGATGACAGTTTCTTCCCATCTTTGACCACGGCCGTAATGGTTACTGCTTTCCCACATGACACATCTTTGAGCGCTGCTTCGCCCCACAGCACTACCTCCACCGATGTTCCAGCCGCCCCTTCCATCTGCAAACTTCGCCGTTTGAATGTAGATGTGTTTGCGCATGGACCAACCTAAATGTACACCAATATACCAAAATAATTCAAATTAGAAATTATTAGAAAGCCCAAGTGCACTCCAAAAATAACTTACTTTCAATAGAACCAGAAAATCAGACAAACCAATCAAAACAAGATTGAGCAGAATCGAATAATTACTAAAAAGAAAGTCATGAATTTCAATGACATAAAAAACTTTGAAATGCACTACACGAATTGGCAAACAAAACTTGAACTTTCCAACCTTAATTTCACATCTTCTATTACCTCAATGATATCACCTGCCACACTCAGACGACGTTTGGATGGAGACCCCCGCGCCTCTGCAACTGACACTACCTCAGGTCTTATGAACCTTTCAAGAACTCCATCATCCACAGGAAAATTACACACATTCAGGATCACCTACATGTAAAAGAAGTAAAACCAAAAAAAATTCATAAACTGAAATGCTCTATGCCTGAGTAACTCACTATTAATTTAACATTCACTACAAAATCCTACATTTTTTCTACAAATTACAATAAAGTCTTTTTTTTTTCCAAACCATAACAAGTCATTAATAATATCAGGTCTTAAACCACATGGAAAAAATATTTTAAAATTTCTCTTTATATTGCAGTTATCTTAGAACTTCTGTTCATTCTAAATTACAATTCTAAATTGTAATTCTATTGAAATCAAATTAAATTTAGCACGTTGTGTAGTAACACATCAGCTTTGCACCGCTTTTATTATCTCCAACCAGCGCTGGTGTCACATACACGGCACACCACTTAATTACACTCTGTTCATCTAGACCAAAGTCTACAGCACATTCCGTATTGATTTCGCAGTCTTTGTATTTTTCAGAATAACACTCATTGGTAAGTGAAATGCCACAAAATCTTACCCTGATCCTTGGAATTTCAAAAGACATGGGCTCGAAATTTGATAATAATAATTTGTCAAAAACTACGTGTAAATTTTGGAGCCCGACACCGGTACACCACGGCACTAGCGATATTTGTGCGTGTCCGTATTTTAGATGCACGCTCTGCTACCGTGGCGTCTGCTACCGCGGCCTGCAAATGCACTCCGCAGGAAAGTCACCGGTTCACACAATACGCATCCCCTGAAGAAAGGGCGGGGTAGATCACGCTATACTCGCTCGTATGCGACTAGCGAGGCGCGGCATGAGGCATGCAAAACGAATGGGAACAGCTAACTGCATTACCCATACCGTGGCCGTGGCGAGCGGACTGCCCATGCACGCTGCAAGGAAGGTACCGTTTCGCACAATACGCGCCCCCTGAAGTAACGGCGGGTAGATCAGGCTGCACTCGCTGGTATGCGCGAGGCGAGGCGAGGCGGCGTGCGGCATGCACATTGAATGGGAACCGCATGATATACATGCTTGTGTCAATGCTGAGCTAGCACTGGTTATCTCCCAACTGAAATGTGGGAAAGCCCAAGGCCCGGATAACATCTTCCCAGAATTCTTAAAGCACTGCGGTCCCAAGAGCCTGGACTGGCTCCGTGAATTCTACTCGACCTGCCTCACTGGACTGCACATCCCTAAGATCTGGAGGAAATCTACTGTCATAGCCCTCCTGAAACCCAACAAGCCTGCAGAGGATCCCAAGAGCTACAGACCAATCTCACTCCTGTGTGTGCCATTCAAACTTCTCGAGAGACTCCTTCTGGCCCGACTCAACCCAGTGGTCGATCCCCAACTTCCAGATGAGCAAGCAGGCTTCCGTCGTGGCCGGTGTACCACCCACCAGATTGTCAAGCTCACCAATGATATCGAGGAGAGCTTTGAAAAATGCAACAAGGCAGGCGCTGTTCTAGTGGACCTCACGGCAGCTTACGACACAGTGTGGCACCATGGTTTGACACTTAAGCTTCTCCGCACCATCCCAGACCGTCACCTAGTGCGGTTCCTCACAACAATCCTGGCGAACCGTAGCTTCGTAGTCAAGACCACCGATGGACAAAGTAGCCGAACACGCCGCCTACGGAACGGGGTGCCCCAGGGCTCAGTTCTGTCCCCCATGCTCTTCAATGTGTACATCAGCGACCAACCTTGCACAGCTTCACGACAGTATGGCTACGCAGATGACCTGGCTCTGTTGTATACTGATAGGAACTGGAACAAAGTAGAGAGCGCGCTTACAGCAGACATGGGGCTACTCACAGACTACCTCAAGATGTGGAGACTCAAGCTAAGCATTGCCAAGACTACTGTAACTGCCTTCCACCTCAACACAAAGGAAGCCAAGCGACAATTGACTGTTCATTGTAACGGGACACCCCTACCGAACAATCCCCACCCAACGTACCTCGGAGTAAAACTGGACCGTCAGCTGACGTACAGACAGCACCTCGAAGCCCAACGAGCAAAAGTGTCGGCAAGGAACAACTTGCTGCGTCGCCTGGCTGGTACAGCATGGGGTGCATCCACATCCACCCTTCGCACAGGAGCCCTAGCCCTGGTCTACAGCTCTGCTGAATATGCTGCGCAAGCGTGGTGCAGGAGTACCCACACCAAAAAGCTGGACTGTGCCCTGAATGACACCATGCGGCTCATCACTGGTTGTCTCCGCCCTACACCGACAGACCTCCTCCCAGTCCTCGCTGGAATCGCACCACCAAGGCTACGACGTGAGAACCTAATGGACAAGCTCACAACCAAATCCCTTGCCGATGCTGAACACCTCCTACACAAAACCACGACTGAATCCCTGAACCTAGGCGGCCAACGCCTCCGATCGCGCCGACCTTTCTCCCGTCATGCAGCTGCCCTCAGCAGATCCGACTTTAGCCTGCTGCAAGAGTGGGAAAGGTGCTGGGAAGGGACGGCTCGCCCAAGGCAATTCACTGTCCCCCCTGGCATCAAAGCTCCTGCTGGCTCGGACCTACCTCGGAGGAAGTAGGTCACACTGAACCGGCTACGGACTGGGGTTGGTAGATTCAATGCCAACATGTACCGATGGAAACTCAGGGATTCACCGGCATGCACCTGTGGTGCAGACGAGCAGACGGCAGATCATATCCTGTACCACTGTCCCGACCTCCAACCCCCTGACGGGATGACTGATCTGTCGTGCCCAAATGACGAACAAGTGAACTGGCTTACGCAGCTCCAAGAAATAGCTTGATGTTCTACTACCTCACACGAAAGAAGAAGTGTCAATGCTCATATGATAGCTACACAGAATCGGAAGGAATTTCTGGCAGATTTTTTTCGTGAATGTCCGATTGATTCTAGTATGGTTCCCCTCAATATGTTACATGACAGGAATATTTTATATTACTTACAATGTAAATCAAATCTACTCTAGAATCTATAACTTTAAAAAAAAAAATGTCATTTGTAATTTGTATACGCTTACATACATGACTCCATAGACGCACGCGCGGAGATATCGGAAATTTCACTCGAAATCTGTCGAAGTCCGCCTAGCGGAAGCCGACTTCCACCCACCACGGACACTTTGGGGAGCCTTGGGGAGCTTAGCATGCGTGTCGAAAAAATAAAAAAATGTATACAGTCTAAGCTTTCCAAAACTGTCACAAAAAATCAATAAGTTTGCACTACATGTAGATAAAAATAATAACGAACAAAGACTTTACGGAATTTAGCTGCTAATTTGGTGCATACCGGCACAAATCGCGGTGACTGGTGATGATTCTGAGCTTTATGGATGGCAGGTCTCGCCGGCGATATCGTACCTTCACGATACTACGATGTACAGTACATTGTATATGAGACCTTTAACACAAGTTGGAACCTGCAAACATGGACCCTAGTAGGGTCCATGCTGCAAATATCCTTCCACTTGCCATCACACAAGCACTAGCGATTGCAAAACGATAGCTGCGGCTACAACACGTATTCCTATGGGGATACGGTGACGCACTAACACACATTCACTTTCTGTACACACCGTATGTCTGTGGTACACACGCGCGACAGCGCCATCTAGCGCCAGTGATTGTACCTAGCCTGGGCTTAGAGGATCTAGGCCTAGGCTATTAACTCTTCGTACGTTTCGTTCGCATCAATGCACAACCGTGGACACGTTTCGTTCGCAATTTTGCACAGAACACACGTAGGTGAATGGAAATGGAAATGTGTGCGTACTGCGAACCGTACCACTGTTCGGTACTATTGCTCGCGATCGTCACTGTAACAGGCTTTCCGCTCGTTCGCGTTGCAGCATAGGGTTACATAGAAGATTTCGGAGAATTTTGATCATTTTGTTTCGGTATTTTTCCATCTTGTACAGTGCAGTACAGAAGAAAATCACACAAGTTCCTTGTTATTGTACTGTGATTATGTGGGTGCGTGTACATGTACGCATTGTAGGCGATCTCCTTGTATTACAACACAAAGAGCTCCTAGAGTCCTAACCAAGCCAAATTCTTGGCCATACAGGCTTTTCTATGCACATCCTGTATCGAACTTTCTTCTTTTCAACACTTATTGATTTTGATATCAATAGAAAGGTCACGGTCTAAGTGGGTGCGTGTACATGTCCGCATTGTAGGTGATCTCTTTGTATTACAACACAAAGAGCTCCTAGAGTACTAATCGAGCCAAATTCTTGGCCATACAGGCTTTTCTCTGCACTTCCTGCATCGAACTTTCTTCTTTTCAAAACTTATTGATTTTGATATCAATAGAAAGGTCATGGTCTTACCAAAATAACTGTAATAATTTCCCTGCAATTTACAGCCAATGAAGAGTTCAACATATCATTTACATTAGCACAACTGAACACATTGACATTTTTTTTTCAAATGTTCTGCACAAGTAAAGCCCTCCCTTACAAAAATGTCCTGTGGTACTTTCTGTGGTACTACATAATACCACAGAAAATACCACAGGATGAAAAGTTACCACACACATTTCTGTGGTACTACGGATGGGTAGCCTGTGGTACTCCTGTGGTACGGAAAATACCACAGGATATTTCCTGTGGTATTTTCCGTACCACAGGAGTACCACAGAGAAACATGATACCACAGCAATACCACACAATAGTGCTGTTTTTTTTTTAATACGGTACAGTGTAATACCACAGGGGTGAAAAGGCCTACACACATGTATGTGGTAATGCACAGGTGTCGTCTGTGGTACTCATGTGGTACGGAAAATACCACAGGATACCACAGAGAAACATTATACCACATCAATACCACACAACAGAGCTGTGGTTTTTAATATGGTACAGTGTAATACCACATAATATACCACATGGATGAAAATGCCTACACACAAATGTATGTGGTACATGCACAGGTGTCGACTGTGGAACTCATGTGGTACAGGAAATACCACACAGAAACATTATATCACAGCAATTACACAGCAGTGCTGTGGTTTTTACACGGTACAGTGTAATACCACAGAAAATAGAACAGTAATGAAAATTAATTCCTACACAATTGTATACCGAGATGTCGCCTGTACGTGTGGAATTTTTTTTTTTCTTTACTGTCTTCTAGGCCTTCTGCTAAAACACATAGCTCTTGAAACTTGCGTAATGTTGTACAATCATCTTTTAATAAAAGAAAAACAAATATGATAAATTCCTTTAGTCTGAATAAAAGACTAGTGAGCTAATAAAAGAAAAACAAATATGATAGATTCCTTTAGTCTGAATATAAGACTACTGAGCTAACTGGCTGGAGAGCAATGCATGCAGCACACACACTGAACTAGAAAGTTCTTTCTAGTTCAGTGAGCACACACAACATGCTAACACTACAGCTATATGCGCACACACACAGTCTGCACCGTACTGGTCCACTAGCTAGTCATCACATGCTACATCAGCATGTATTATTAGAGCGGGAAACTGGAGAATACGGTTGGCTTTGTTCGCAAGCTCGGCAAACAAACCTATGCTTGGGATTCAAGACGGACCTTTTTGCTTTGGACATCATGTCATACATCAAATCAATCCAAGGTAAGACCTATATTTAATGGTATTTACTAGCATTTCTATTATAACTCTGAAGATATCATGTTTTTACAAAGATACCAACAGTCAGTGCAGTGACAGTGTGTAATTGCTGTGAATGTATCCCCGTATGTTAACATTGGTGTTGGATGTTGCTCGACAGCATCGATGCACTGCAACTCTTCCTAACCCTTACTTACTGTATAAGGGGAGCTCAGGCCTTACTTGTGAGTTTAAATTATGCAAAAAGGGTGATATCAATACATAAATTGTGATGATGCAATCCACAGTTATTGAGAAAGGATTCTAGTCATATAAATTCAGGCCAAGCCAGGGCAGCTAGCAGCACATTGTATCTGTAGACTTTTAGTGTAGTGTAGAGCGAAAAATCAGTCTTGTAGTGTAGGAAGTTGGATCCGCGCTGAGATTGCATCTGCCTTGATCCTCTGAATGCCATATCTATGTCCAAAAATGTAATTTCGATTAAAGAATGACCTGAATGAGATGGTTATTCCTGCCTAATTAAGGCACTTTCGTGATTGGGGGAAAAAAAATTACAGTTTGCTGGGCAGACTCAATCAAAATATTTGAAGTGGAAGTGATTGAATTGTATTTCCTTTGAGGCTATACCCTAAATGTTTCGTGGACCTAGGTCCGAAAAAAGGTGATTGCCATATAAACTTGTACATGTATGCATTCTCAGAGCACACATTATGCTGTTACGTATTGCTCATGTAGGCATGCACATTGCGACTAAGCCTGAGTCATATTGATTTTTTCAGAAACGGGTGTTCGAAGGCTTTGCGCCGATCGAACATCAATGCATCAAAGGCACATTGATAAATTGTGTACAACAGATAGCAGAGCACGAACGCTAGCGGTCGTGTATATTTTGCTTATTACATGACGTCATCTAGCCACTGCCAAGAGCCAATTTATGAATGAAAATATAGTAAGCATGCGCCTTCCATTTCCCCACGTACACAGTATTTCACCAAAATAAGTATGCAATTCTCTATCATCTCTTACCAAAATCGACCTAGAATTTCACTGTCCTATATTTTATATGAATTATGAAAGGTATTCTCAGAGAATCACCGATACCGCACATGTAAGCGAAATTCGATTACTTCTTGCTTTTCCGTCAAAATGTTACGAATTAGCGTTAATAAGGCATCGTGATTGTTGGAATCTGTAGAGTCTATTGCAACGTGCACAAAGTTAATCGGCTTCCGGGTTTTGGACAACGTGACCGGATATTGTTATTGCTATCGATACTTCTGCACGCAGTGCGAAGGAATTATTTTGTCGACCACGTGGTGGTCATGACGTGATCTACACGATGCACCAATCAGCGGTCTCCGAATCACTTGTGCGGAGACGCTCTTTCATGCTATTCGCGTTGTACACAGTCTTATGCACGATCGCCACTGTGCTGTTTCTGTGTTCTCACAACACACGATGCTATCCGTTGTACACAGTCTATGGACAATTGTTTGTTGCGTTGCATAGTACGGTATATAGTAGTGAACGAATCGAAGACAAGAACGTAGAAGCTGCTTGATCATTGAGCAACCAGTTCGTTCTCTTGATGCGTTACCTGCAAAACTCACAAAAGAGAGTAGGAATTAAGTAAGCAAATTAAAATTGGGAAAATGTGAAGATAAATTGTGTACAACAGGACTATCAAACAAAAGATTTTGTGTTTTCTAGTCAATTTGGTCATTTTGTCGATGCATCAAATTCATCAAAACGAAATAGTTCGATGTCTTCGATCGAACACTGGCTTCATAATCAATTCGACTCAGGCCTAATTGAGACCAAACTGACATCTTTACTTTAGTGATTAGTCGGTGACTGAAGCAATCACTGAGCGGGTGAAAATTTTTAGGAGAAAACAGACTTTCTAGTTGCCATATATGCCAAAATTAAAATTATGAACATGTAATTTTTTTGTCTTTTGACATTCATTGAATAACAATACTTTTACACCCTAACATTTCAAAAGACGATATTTGTTGAAACTTTTTTTTTACAAACAATAGCATTGAGTAGCTTGACCAAAACTGTTGTGCTACCAGTGATTCTATCCTATGCATGTGTACATACTCTTACCATTGATTTCCGTCTTTCTCTTCAGATTTGTATGTGGAGCTAAAAGAAAAAGAGGGAGGATAGCCACCTATCTATCTATAGATGTGAAGGAGACCTTATTGACTGTCCATGTCCTGGGAGAAGACAGGTTTGTTCAAATAATTTTTAATTCATGTTTCCATAGTCAATGCATTGGTGCATTGGTTTGAGTTATGGCAAATTTTCAAATTGATTAAAACTACATGACGTTGAAAATCATCAGGCATGCATGGGCACATGACGTGATAGTAATTGATTTTAGTCGTGTTCACGGTCAATTCAAGTTTTGCCAATGACCTTATACATGCTTATTGTATTGCTAATTACAATCATTTACATCTAAAGATCATTTGGCGCTCATGTTATAGATACATGCATATCAGTTTCAGGGGTCATTATTGCGAGATTCAGTTGGAATATATTTAAGTGCTCAACATGTATAATTGATTATAAGAATGTGGGTTTATATTTTTATTACATGTACTGTAAAAGGGTGAAATAGTGAAATAAAACTAAAAAAAAAAAAATAAAGCATGACTACTGTACATTGTAGGAAGAATGGAATACATACATTTATAGATTCGCATTACATAACAAATCAATAGTAATTGCTCTTGAGTTCATGATTACCGGGCATGTAATTCTTCATTTGTTTTCCCTTCCATCGAACAGCACTGTCTCCTCCACCACCGCCAATCACTCAACCATATCTTCACAACCAGACACCTCCAGCTCTTCACCTACCCAGCCAGCCTCTTCACCCACCAAGCCAGCCTCGCCGGCACGGACACCACCACGCTCCAACCTACGCCGACGACCACACCGAGCCTCCCATCCCTGCCCACCAAGACAATCCCGTCCCTTCCGCCAGTCTTCACGCACAGAGGGATGCCATTGGTCATCCTCCTCCACCACCAACACATGCAAACCAGAGACTCCTGCCCCCGCTCCTTCGCCTACGCAGGCCTCCCACGTCCGCATACCAACCGACCACCGATTCCCGCCAACCCACACACAGAGCGCCATCACCGGCCGAGACCAACAGCCCGCGGTTTCCTCCCATGTCCGCACGCACGCCATAACTACCGTCACTCAACTAGCGAACACTCACTCCTGAAGACGGACAGTCAATCTGCCTGAAACGTCAATCCCACCTCAACTCATCATTCTTGCCTTTCCAATTCACCTTTAATTTCTATCCACTTTTCTCCTCTCAGTCCTTCCAGGAGTTTACATATGGTGTACCGTAAACCTCTTTTGTGATATACAGTGTGCTTTTTTATTGTCTCGCTTGAACAAAGTTCGGCAGAGACCCAGTAAACACTTTTCCTGTTAGTCAGTTGGTCTGTACAAAAATGTTCAAGTTTTTGTAACGAAAATGTTAAAGTTTTTGTTTAACTTGCGCTCACTTCTTTATTTCTGCATCAATTGTGATCAAACTTGGTACAAATGATCCATGGGTAATACCACTAGTGTCGTCATGAGGATGATGGGGTCAAAGGTCATCTAGGGGTCAAAAGGTCAAATAATATGAGGCCATGTCATTACAAAAAAGTTAAAGGTTTTGTTTAACTTGCTCTCATTTCTTTATTTGTGCATCAATTGTGATCAAGCTTGATACATATGATCCTAGGGTAATACCACATGTGTGTTGATGAAGATGAGGTCAAAGGACTTCTAGGCACCATTTTCAATATTTGAAAAAAAACCTAGCTCTGTATATCAATTGCGAACTCAGACTCGTGGTTCGCGAACCACCTTGTTATTATAGTTTCAGTCATGTGATGTTCCACTTTTATCAAGTGGTTTATTTTTGATGAGTGAGCAAAAATGTACATGTGCTGCAATGTGCACATAACGGTACTTGAAATTGGAACCGTCCCAACCAACCGAGGAAATTGGTCTTGTTCTCACAAAATCTGTGCTCTTTTTAACAGGAGGAGACTGTAATTCAGACATACAGTTTGGTTGTTTGTCAACATATACAGTGTGCAGTTCCAGTATTGAATGTGGTTTTCCACTTTTATGAAGCGGTTTATTTTGGTCGCAATACAGTATTCTATAGATGTAAAGGGAGCACATAACTCTGTTGCATCTTCAGAATGGTTTAGAAATGAAATGTGCAAATACTGATAAAAAACAAACAAACTATACATAAACTTGGACATAGTGTTTCCTTTGACTTTGGTGAATAAATCATGAAATTGCATGTATCATCAATTGAAAGGTTACATGTAAACCTGGAAAAATGGACAATTTGTCAGTGTATTTGGATGATATATACATGTACACACAAAAAGTTCTCTTTTTTTACTCTTATTAAGCTCATGTAGGTACATGTATATAGTTTTCTTATGTAAATTGATAGAATTATTACTGCAATGTATTTTTTCTTGTGTATATTGTCACAAATTGACTACCAGATTTTCGAAGTCCAGTCTTGCTGTTCGGGTGCATTATCTGTAATAATCGTACCTGCCTAGTTTCTTAAGTGTGTGTCCCAACGAAGTTTAAACCTAACTATTCAGTGAATGATCACATGCTTTTATAGTATCACAACTTTCTGATATGACATCAATTAAGACATTTGATCATATTTGTTTTTCTTTTATTAAAAGATGACAGAACAAGTTCGTTAACCAATATAGTACACGTATTGATATGTGGTATTATGATGTGCTTTGGTAAAGCAGTGCGATACCACACAGGAGTGCCACAACAATACCACACAGGAGTGCCACAGCAATGCCGCACAGGAGTACCACAGCAATACTGCTCAGGAGTATCACAGGAATACCACACAGGAGTATCACATCAATACCACACAGGAGTATCACACAGCAATACCACACAGGAGTACCACAGCAATACCACACAGAAATACTGTACAGCATGACCGCACATTGTGGTTTTGCTCTGTGGTATGTGATGTGTAGCATTGCTGTGTGGTACATACTGCTCTGTGGTATTCCCGTGTGGTAATCCTGTGGTATTCTTGTATAGTATTCCTGCGGTATTCTTGTGTGGTATTCCTGTGGTACATGTATTCCTGTGGTACTGCTGTGTGGTAATCCTGTGGTATTCCTGCGGTATTCCTGTGTGGTATTCCTGCGGTATTCCTGTGGTATTCCTGTGGTACTGCTGTGTGCTAATCCTGTGGTATTCCTGTGTGGTATTCCTGCGGTACTGCTGTGTGGTAATCCTGTGGTATTCCTGCGGTATTCCTGTGTGGTATTCCTGCGGTATTCCTGTGGTATTCCTGCGGTATTTCTGTGTGGTATTCCTGCGGTATTCCTATGTGGTATACCTGCGGTATTCCTGTGTGGTATTCCTGTGGTGTTTCTGTGTGGTATTCCTGCGGTATTTCTGTGTGGTATTCTTGCGGTATTCCTGTGTGGTATTCCTGTGGTATTTCTGTGTGGTACTCCTGAGTGGATTTCCTGTGGTAGTGATGTGTGGTACTGCTGTGCTGTATTCCTGTGTGGTACTCTTGTGAAGTACTGCTGTGTGGTACTTCTGTGTGGTACTCCTGTGTGGTATTTCCTGTGGTACTGCTGTAATGTCCTGTGGTATTTGTCCCAAAATACCACACAAAACCACATGACTGTCCTGTGGTACTTTCCTGTGGTATTTCCTGTGGTACTGATGTGTGGTATTACCACAGAAGTACCACAGGAATTTTTTGTAAGGGCTGTGATACAGTAGCTCCTTAACTGCTAGACAAAATACATATGAGTGGAAAGCCCATGCAATTCTCTGTATTTTATATGTACACTATTTTTCCTCACGACAATCTAATAAAAAGTTATAGCCCTTGAAAGCTACTACTCCGACAAGAGTTCATTGGAATATGCGCACACTCAAATTAATGCAACGCACAGGGGGTTCACATGTGAACGCACAAAGAGTTAATTGCATAGCCATGGGCATGGGATTTTCGACCTGGCTAGGCTGGGCTAGGTCTAGGACTAGGTCTAAACTACATGCAAATCTTACCTTTGACTTAGGAGTAGCCTTGAATGAGCTGGGGAAACGCATAACATTTGTCATTATGGCCTTCTTCCCCACCTCTAGGTGCAATAACTTGGCTTTGAAGCTCTCTTCACCCTCGTTGATGTAACAAGGCATAACGCCAACGGAGTTGCCTTTAGTAGCTTTACAGCTTGCGGTTCCGGCATCACCGTGCTCTCGATCTCCTCCAGCGGCATTAGAATTTTTAGGCCCAGATTCAGCTCCTTCGAGAACCATCCCTAACATAAAACTACTGCCATCCGATCTCCTCCTCACTTCAAACTTCTCAACGACAATTATCTTGATGGCTGAAACAACCATAATGACAAAGACAGTAATTAAAACAAAGATCGTTCAACTTTTGATGAAAGCAAAAAGCCAAGGGTGGATCAAAACCTGTCAATCAATCTGGAGTAGACGTACGTACGTACGTAAGTCGAGAATGTAATATATAGCGCGCTTTCGGGCACAGCACACACGAATATATTTATAATTCATCCGCTACATGCCTAGCTAATCTAAAATATTCATATAATATATAATATTTCTTAGCGCTGTAAATCGTTTTAAAAAAATTATGATTGCAATTCACTTTATTTTTTCATATTTCACCCACATGTGGAAACTTATATAGACACCTTGGTGTATTTTAGAAGAATTATATTATCTCCAGTGCATTTCCACTAGTTCCCAGCATGCAATGACAAGTGAGCCTCTGGCGCCTCTGATTAGAGTTTTACAGACATGTAGCCTTTCAATCAGATAAAAGAAGTGGTTGTTATTGTTGTTGTTTTTATTTGGCAATTAATAAAACCCAACTATATTTCCCAAAAAACACTTTTTCATATATTTTAAATCTATTTTTTTCTTTGAGAATGAAAATGTATTTTTTTAAACTGTAGTTACGTAAAGTAAAAAGAGGAAATCATATTGCTCATCATAAATTCTGCCAACCGGACACTTGTGCACTTTTTCCACCTTTCCAAGGCCCTTATTGATGCCGTCTCAGACTCACCAATCCACGAATTACGTCTCGTGGATAAAGGGTGAGCTAGTACGCATACATGGTTGAAACTTCAAAGAAATGTCAATCCATTTTACTTCCAATTTGAAAATTCTTCAAATTCTTGCATTTTTTCCTCCCATTGACAGATGAAAAAAAAATCTCAAATTTACTTAATTAACCAAAAACCACTGCTTTCTGCTTGGTTTTTGTTTAATCCTTAGTCAATTTTCTCCCAAATTTCAGTATGTTAAAGCTGAGACCTTGTTCTATGGTAAAAGTTGCCTTCCTTTTTTCATTTTGATGACGTCTTCATGGTGTAAATGTCACTATATAGGCCTACGCATTAATGTCATAATCGGACGTAGGCCTATGTACGTGTTATATCAATTGAAGGTGTATTTATGAACATGATGACCTTCAAGGAGCTGTATCTCGCTGATGTTTGAATTTGTTACTCTGAAATTTTAGTATGTTGTAGCTGAGACTACTAGCTTTCCTGTAGGGATCATAGAAAAATTTTAGCTTGAATATCGATTTCTAAATCATTCTAGCCCCTGCTGGCCGGGCATTACGTGTTAAGTGAACGGGAAGAATTGTGGCTCAATGGGTAAGGCGCCGTTTTAAGATCACGACTCCCCCGGTTCGATTCCTCGAGTGGGTAGGTTCAACTTTTGTATTCCTTTTGCAATGTTTATTTTGCCGCCTTCTTCTGTTCTGTCCCTCACTTTGTCATTCTCTTTGAGATTTTATTTCCCATTTTTTTTCTCTCGCAAGTTTATCTTACATGACTATTAATTACATGTTGTTAGCATACATGTAACCATTAACACGATTTACGCAAGTCCCTAAAATGGTGATAATGATATAGGTGCGCTATGAGCTTACTTCAACGGACGTTGTCCCTGATTTTTAATGACTGCATGGTTTCACCGTGCATTAGTCAGAACTTAGCATGAATTTCCAGACAGACCACCTCATACTTGTACACAAGTATCTCTCGTTATTAGGTGGTCTGTCGCCAACGACAGATCACCTCTTAATTTCGTTAGAATTTTCTTTCTTTATTAGGTGGTCTGTCGCCAACGACAGATCACCTCTTAATTTCGTTAGAATTTTCTTTCTTTATTATTTATTTATTTATTTTTATTCCAAATTTTTGTGACATGGATATCTCAACAATGCATAGGCCATATTTCATGAAATGTTCATCATGTATGGACATATATGTGAACATGTTACAGCAACATTTTCAAGGTCATGACGTCATCGTGACGTCATCTACGAGCAGTTTAATGAAAAACTATTACCTCATGTAGCTCAAGAACTGGTCATCTCTGTGTAATGAAATTTGACATGCATATAATTAATGAGTAACTAATTAATTTCATTGAAAAAAAACGCGCGCGTACGCGTACGTTAGTGCAAAAACGCGCGCGCAAAATTTTAAAATGCTCCAAATCAACTCAAAATTGTTTTGCATATGTTTCAGGCCATTTCTAGCATTTCAAAAATTTCCGCGCGTGCGCGCGCGTTCGCGCGTTTTTTCGTGCGTAACGCGAACAAAACGTCAAAATTCTGTTTTTTTACTGGATTCATGTTACTGACACTACATACAACACATCCTGTCATTTTGAGCCATTTCCATGCAATAACAAGGTCGTGCGGGTGCGTCAAAGTTCAAAGTCTGCGCGTGCGTCAATACGTTTTTGTGTGCAAATATTGCAAAAAACATGACTACCTTCAATCGGCCATAGCTCTTCAGAATGGCCGGTGACCCCCAATTTTTTTTCAATATTCTGAAAGAGTGGGAAATGTAGATGTGATTTAATGTTCGATTTACCTTTTAAATTTATGTTGATGTCATCATATTGCCATATGAATCGAAAAAATGATTTTTCATGTATGACGTCATGAACTTTTTTACCCGCTTTTGTGTATCTCAGTAATTCATGGTCAATTTTCTCCCAAATTTCAGTATGTTGTAGCTGAGACCTCGCTCCATAGTAAGAGTTGCCTTCATTTTTCATTTTGATGACGTCTTCACGGTGTAAATTTCATTATACGCATGAATGTCAAAATCGCACTTCCGTGTTATGTCAATGGAAGTGGTATTTATGAAATGACATGACGAGCTTCTAGGAGATGTATCTCACTAATATGTCAAGCTTTCACTCTGAAATTTCAGTATGTTCTGGCTGAGTCTACGAGCTTTCCGGAACGTTGTCTCCATTTTTTAATCAGATGTCGGGATCATGGTGAAATTTCAGCTTGAATATCGATTTCTTAATCATTCTAGCCCCTGCTGGGCATTACGTGTTAAGTGAATGGGAAGATTTGTGGCTCAATAGGTAAGGCGCCGTTTTAAGATCTCGAGGCCCCCGGTTCGATTCCTGGCGTGGGTAGGGTCAACTTTTGCATTCCTTTTGCAATGTTTATTTTGCCATCTTCTTCTGTTCTATGCCTCACTTTGTCATTCTCTTTGAGATTTTCTTTCCAATTCTTTTTTCTCTCACCCCATTCTCTTACATGACTATTAATCACGTTAGCATAAACATGTTACCATTTAGGAAATTCTCTGAAATTTTAGTATAATAGGTGCCCTATGAGCTTTCTTGAGCGCTGTCTCACATTGCTTATGGATAGTTGGTGTCACGAATGAAGGTCTATAGTTCACCGTGCATTTTCCAGCCCATGTCTGTGCATGAATTTGCCAATGCAGACCACCTGATACTTGTCCACAAGTATGTCTCGTTATTATTTATTTTTATTCCTATTTTTTGTGACATGGATATCTCAACAATGCATGGACCATGTTTCATCAAATGTTCATCATGTATAGGTATATATGTGAACATGTCACAGGAACATTTTCAAGGTCATTACGTAATCGTGACGTCATGGACGAGCGATTTAATGAAAATCTATTATTTCATGTAGCTCTAAAACCGTTCATCTCTGTGTAATGAAATTTGGCATGTATATAATTAATGACAAGACAATTAATTTCAATGAAAAAAAACGCGCGCGTACGCGTACGTTAGTGCATTAACGCGCGCGTAAAATAAAAAAATGCTCCAAATCAACTAGAAATTGTTTTGCATATGTTTGAGGCCATTTCTAGCATTTTTTAAATTTCCGCGCGTACGCGCGCGCGCGCGCGTTTTTCCGTGCGTTTAGCAAACGCAACGTCGGAAAACCGTTTTTTCACTGGATTCATGTTTCTGACACTGCAAACAACACATCCTGAAATTTTGAGCCATTTCTATGCAATAATAAGGTCGTGCGGGTGCGTCAAAATTCAAAGTCCGCGCGTGCGTCAATACGTTTTTGTGTGCAAAAACATGACCACCTTCAATCGGCCATAGCTCCTCAGAATGGCTGGTGACCCCCAATTTTTTTTTCATATTTTGAAAGAGTGGGAACTTTAGATGCTATTTCATGTATCATTTGGTCGTTAAATACATCGTAACGTCATCATATTGCCATATGAATCGAAAAAAATCAATTTTCATGTATGACGTCATAAACTTTTTTACCCGTTCTTGCGTATCTCAGTAATCTTTGGTCAATTTTGTTCCAAATTTCAGTATGTGATAGCTGAGACATTGCTCTATGAGAAAGTAGCCCTAATATTTCAATAGGATTCTATCTTCATGGTATGAATTTGATTATAGACATTAATGTCAAAATCGATCGTAAGTACGTGTTATGTCAATGGAAGGGGTATTTATTAAATGACATGACGATCTTCTAGGAGCTGTATCTCGCTTATGTTCAATTCTGTTACTCTGAAATTTTAGTATGTTGTAGCTGAGTCTACTAGCTTTCGGAGACGTCATCTTTATTTTTCAATCAGATGTCGCGATCATGGCGAAATTTCATCTTGAATATCAATTTCTTAATCATTCTAGCCCCTGCTGGGCATTACGTGTTAAGTGAATGGGAAGATGTGTGGCTCAATTGGTAAGGCGCCGCGTTTTAAGATCTCGAGGCCCCCGGTTCGATTCCTGGAGTGGGTAGGGTAAATTTTTGCATTCCTTTTACAATTTTTTTTTTTGCCATCTTCTTCTGTTCTATCCCTCACTTTGTCATTGTCTTTGAGATTTTCTTTCCCATTCGTTTTCTCTCACCCCTTTATCTTACGTGGCTATTAATTACATGTTAGCACAATATACATGTAACCATTTAGGCATGTCTCTGAAATGTACGTTAGTAGACATTGTAGGTGCGCTCTGAGCTTTCTTGAGCGGAGTCTCTGATTGCTTATGAATAGATGGTGTCACGATTGAAGGTCCATATCACCATGCATTTTCTAGCCCATGTCAGTGCATGAATTTGCCAATGCAGACCACCTTATACTTGTCCACAAGTATGTCTCGTTTATTATTATTTATTAGGTGGTCTGCCATGCCATGGCAGATCACCTCTTGTTTTTGTCCGAATTTTCTTTCTTTATTATTATTATTATTATTATTATTATTATTTATTTTTATTCCTATTTTTTGTGACATGGATATCTCAACAATGCATGGACCATGTTTCATCAAATGTTCATCATGTATAGGTATATATGTGAACATGTCACAGGAACATTTTCAAGGTCATTACGTAATCGTGACGTCATGCACGAGCAATTTAATGAAAATCTATTATTTCATGTAGCTCTAAAACCGTTCATCTCTGTGTAATGAAATTTGGCATGTATATAATTAATGACAAGACAATTGATTTCAATGAAAAAAAACGCGCGCGTACGCGTACGTTAGTGCATTAACGCGCGCGTAAAATAAAAAAATGCTTCAAATCAACTAGAAATTGTTTTGCATATGTTTGAGGCCATTTCTAGCATTTTTTAAATTTCCGCGCGTACGCGCGCGCGCGCGCGTTTTTCCGTGCGTTTAGCAAACGCAACGTCGGAAAACCGTTTTTTCACTGGATTCATGTTTCTGACACTGCAAACAACACATCCTGAAATTTTGAGCCATTTCTATGCAATAATAAGGTCGTGCGGGTGCGTCAAAGTTCAAAGTCCGCGCGTGCGTCAATACGTTTTTGTGTGCAAAAACATGACCACCTTCAATCGGCCATAGCTCCTCAGAATGGCTGGTGACCCCCAATTTTTTTTTCATATTTTGAAAGAGTGGGAACTGTAGATGCTATTTCATGTATCATTTGGTCGTTAAATACATCGTAACGTCATCATATTGCCATATGAATCGAAAAAATCAATTTTCATGTATGACGTCATAAACTTTTTTACCCGTTCTTGCGTATCTCAGTAATCTTTGGTCAATTTTGTTCCAAATTTCAGTATGTGATAGCTGAGACATTGCTCTATGAGAAAGTAGCCCTAATATTTCAATAGGATTCTATCTTCATGGTATGAATTTGATTATAGACATTAATGTCAAAATCGATCGTAAGTACGTGTTATGTCAATGGAAGGGGTATTTATTAAATGACATGACGATCTTCTAGGAGCTGTATCTCGCTTATGTTCAATTCTGTTACTCTGAAATTTTAGTATGTTGTAGCTGAGTCTACTAGCTTTCGGGAACGTCATCTTTATTTTTCAATCAGATGTCGCGATCATGGCGAAATTTCATCTTGAATATCAATTTCTTAATCATTCTAGCCCCTGCTGGGCATTACGTGTTAAGTGAATGGGAAAATGTGTGGCTCAATTGGTAAGGCGCCGCGTTTTAAGATCTCGAGGCCCCCGGTTCGATTCCTGGAGTGGGTAGGGTAAATTTTTGCATTCCTTTTACAATGTTTTTTTTTGCCATCTTCTTCTGTTCTATCCCTCACTTTGTCATTCTCTTTGAGATTTTCTTTCCCATTCGTTTTCTCTCGCCCCTTTATCTTACGTGGCTATTAATGACATGTTAGCACAATATACATGTACCATTTAAGCATGTCTCTGAAATGTACGTTAGTAGACATTGTAGGTGCGCTCTGAGCTTTCTTGAGCGGAGTCTCTGATTGCTTATGAATAGATGGTGTCACGATTGAAGGTCCATATCACCGTGCATTTTCTAGCCCATGTCAGTGCATGAATTTGCCAATGCAGACCACCTTATACTTGTCCACAAGTATGTCTCGTTATTCCTATTTTTTGTGACATGGATATCTCAACAATGCATGGACCATGTTTCATCAAATGTTCATCATGTATAGGTATATATGTGAACATGGTCCAGCAACATTTTCAAGGTCATTACGTAATCGTGACGTCATGCACGAGCAATTTAATGAAAATCGATTATCTCATGTAGCTCTAAAACCGTTCATCTCTGTGTAATGAAATTTGGCATGTATATAATTAATGACAAGACAATTAATTTCAATGAAAAAAAACGCGCGCGTACGCGTACGTTAGTGCATTAACGCGCGCGTAAAATAAAAAAATGCTCCAAATCAACTAGAAATTGTTTTGCATATGTTTGATGCCATTTCTAGCATTTTTTAAATTTCCGCGCGTACGCGCGCGCGCGCGCGTTTTTCCGTGCGTTTAGCAAACGCAACGTCGGAAAACCGTTTTTTTACTGGATTCATGTTTCTGACACTGCAAACAACACATCCTGAAATTTTGAGCCATTTCTATGCAATAATAAGGTCGTGCGGGTGCGTCAAAGTTCAAAGTCCGCGCGTGCGTCAATACGTTTTTGTGTGCAAAAACATGACCACCTTCAATCGGCCATAGCTCCTCAGAATGGCTGGTGACCCCCAATTTTTTTTTCATATTTTGAAAGAGTGGGAACTGTAGATGCTATTTCATGTATCATTTGGTCGTTAAATACATCGTAACGTCATCATATTGCCATATGAATCGAAAAAATCAATTTTCATGTATGACGTCATAAACTTTTTTACCCGTTCTTGCGTATCTCAGTAATCTTTGGTCAATTTTGTTCCAAATTTCAGTATGTGATAGCTGAGACATTGCTCTATGAGAAAGTAGCCCTAATATTTCAATAGGATTCTATCTTCATGGTATGAATTTGATTATAGACATTAATGTCAAAATCGATCGTAAGTACGTGTTATGTCAATGGAAGGGGTATTTATTAAATGACATGACGATCTTCTAGGAGCTGTATCTCGCTTATGTTCAATTCTGTTACTCTGAAATTTTAGTATGTTGTAGCTGAGTCTACTAGCTTTCGGGGACGTCATCTTTATTTTTCAATCAGATGTCGCGATCATGGCGAAATTTCATCTTGAATATCAATTTCTTAATCATTCTAGCCCCTGCTGGGCATTACATGTTAAGTGAATGGGAAGATGTGTGGCTCAATTGGTAAGGCGCCGCGTTTTAAGATCTCGAGGCCCCCGGTTCGATTCCTGGAGTGGGTAGGGTAAATTTTCGCATTCCTTTTACAATGTTTCTTTTGCCATCTTCTTCTGTTCTATCCCTCACTTTGTCTTTCTCTTTGAGATTTTCTTTCCCATTCGTTTTCTCTCGCCCCTTTATTACGTGGCTATTAATTACATGTTAGCACAATATACATGTAACCATTGAGGCATGTCTCTGAAATGTACGTTAGTAGACATTGTAGGTGCGCTATGAGCTTTCTTGAGCGGAGTCTCTGATTGCTTATGAATAGATGGTGTCACGATTGAAGGTCCATATCACCGTGCATTTTCTAGCCCATGTCAGTGCATGAATTTGCCAATGCAGACCACCTTATACTTGTCCACAAGTATGTCTCGTTTATTTTTATTCCAAATTTTTGTGACATGGATATCTCAACAATGCATAGGCCATATTTCATGAAATGTTCATCATGTATGGACATATATGTTAACATGTTACAGCAACATTTTCAAGGTCATGACGTCATCGTGACGTCATCTACGAGCAGTTTAATGAAAAACTATTACCTCATGTAGCTCTAGAACTGGTCATCTCTGTGTAATGAAATTTGACATGCATATAATTAATGAGTAGCTAATTAATTTCATTGAAAAAAAACGCGCGCGTACGCGTACGTTAGTGCAAAAACGCGCGCGCAAAATTTTAAAATGCTCCAAATCAACTCAAAATTGTTTTGCATATGTTTCAGGCCATTTCTAGCATTTCAAAAATTTCCGCGCGTGCGCGCGCGTTCTCGCGCTTTTTTCGTGCGTAACGCGAACAAAACGTCAAAATTCTGTTTTTTTACTGGATTCATGTTACTGACACTACATACAACACATCCTGTCATTTTGAGCCATTTCCATGCAATAACAAGGTCGTGCGGGTGCGTCAAAGTTCAAAGTCTGCGCGTGCGTCAATACGTTTTTGTGTGCAAATATTGCAAAAAACATGACTACCTTCAATCGGCCATAGCTCTTCAGAATGGCCGGTGACCCCCAATTTTTTTTCAATATTCTGAAAGAGTGGGAAATGTAGATGTGATTTAATTTTCGATTTACCTTTTAAATTTATGTTGATGTCATCATATTGCCATATGAATCGAAAAAATGATTTTTCATGTATGACGTCATGAACTTTTTTACCCGCTTTTGTGTATCTCAGTAATTCATGGTCAATTTTCTCCCAAATTTCAGTATGTTGTAGCTGAGACCTCGCTCCATAGTAGGAGTTGCCTTCATTTTTCATTTTGATGACGTCTTCACGGTGTAAATTTCATTATACGCATGAATGTCAAAATCGCACTTCCGTGTTATGTCAATGGAAGTGGTATTTATGAAATGACATGACGAGCTTCTAGGAGATGTATCTCACTAATATGTCAAGCTTTCACTCTGAAATTTCATTATGTTGTAGCTGAGTCTACGAGCTTTCCGGAACGTTGTCTCCATTTTTTAATCAGATGTCGGGATCATGGTGAAATTTCAGCTTGAATATCGATTTCTTAATCATTCTAGCCCCTGCTGGGCATTACGTGTTAAGTGAATGGGAAGATTTGTGGCTCAATAGGTAAGGCGCCGTTTTAAGATCTCGAGGCCCCCGGTTCGATTCCTGGCGTGGGTAGGGTCAACTTTTGCATTCCTTTTGCAATGTTTATTTTGCCATCTTCTTCTGTTCTATCCCTCACTTTTTCATTCTCTTTGAGATTTTCTTTGCAATTCTTTTTTCTCTCGCCCCATTCTCTTACATGACTATTAATCACGTTAGCATAAACATGTTACCATTTAGGAAATTCTCTGAAATGTTAGTATAATAGGTGCCCTATGAGCTTTCTTGAGCGATGTCTCACATTGCTTATGGATAGACGGTGTCACGAATGAAGGTCTATAGTTCACCGTGCATTTTCCAGCCCATGTCTGTGCATGAATTTTTTATTATTTATTAGGTGGTCTGCCATGCCATGGCAGATCACCTCTTGTTTTTGTCCGAATTTTCTTTCTTTATTATTATTAGGTGGTCTGTCGCCAACGACAGATCACCTCTTAATTTCGTTAGAATTTTCTTTCTTTATTATTAGGTGGTCTGTCGCCAACGACAGATCACCTCTTAATTTCGTTAGAATTTTCTTTCTTTATTTATTTATTTTTATTCCAAATTTTTGTGACATGGATATCTCAACAATGCATAAGCCATATTTCATGAAATGTTCATCATGTATGGACATATATGTGAACATGTTACAGCAACATTTTCAAGGTCATGACGTCATCGTGACGTCATCTACGAGCAGTTTAATGAAAAACTATTACCTCATGTAGCTCTAGAACTGGTCATCTCTGTGTAATGAAATTTGACATGCATATAATTAATGAGTAGCTAATTAATTTCATTGAAAAAAAACGCGCGCGTACGCGTACGTTAGTGCAAAAACGCGCGCGCAAAATTTTAAAATGCTCCAAATCAACTCAAAATTGTTTTGCATATGTTTCAGGCCATTTCTAGCATTTCAAAAATTTCCGCGCGTGCGCGCGCGTTCGCGCGTTTTTTCGTGCGTAACGCGAACAAAACGTCCAAATTCTGTTTTTTTACTGGATTCATGTTACTGACACTACATACAACACATCCTGTCATTTTGAGCCATTTCCATGCAATAACAAGGTCGTGCGGGTGCGTCAAAGTTCAAAGTCTGCGCGTGCGTCAATACGTTTTTGTGTGCAAATATTGCAAAAAACATGACTACCTTCAATCGGCCATAGCTCTTCAGAATGGCCGGTGACCCCCAATTTTTTTTCAATATTCTGAAAGAGTGGGAAATGTAGATGTGATTTAATGTTCGATTTACCTTTTAAATTTATGTTGATGTCATCATATTGCCATATGAATCGAAAAAATGATTTTTCATGTATGACGTCATGAACTTTTTTACCCGCTTTTGTGTATCTCAGTAATTCATGGTCAATTTTCTCCCAAATTTCAGTATGTTGTAGCTGAGACCTCGCTCCATAGTAGGAGTTGCCTTCATTTTTCATTTTGATGACGTCTTCACGGTGTAAATTTCATTATACGCATGAATGTCAAAATCGCACTTCCGTGTTATGTCAATGGAAGTGGTATTTATGAAATGACATGACGAGCTTCTAGGAGATGTATCTCACTAATATGTCAAGCTTTCACTCTGAAATTTCAGTATGTTGTAGCTGAGTCTACGAGCTTTCCGGAACGTTGTCTCCATTTTTTAATCAGATGTCGGGATCATGGTGAAATTTCAGCTTGAATATCGATTTCTTAATCATTCTAGCCCCTGCTGGGCATTACGTGTTAAGTGAATGGGAAGATTTGTGGCTCAATAGGTAAGGCGCCGTTTTAAGATCTCGAGGCCCCCGGTTCGATTCCTGGCGTGGGTAGGGTCAACTTTTGCATTCCTTTTGCAATGTTTATTTTGCCATCTTCTTCTGTTCTATGCCTCACTTTGTCATTCTCTTTGAGATTTTCTTTCCAATTCTTTTTTCTCTCACCCCATTCTCTTACATGACTATTAATCACGTTAGCATAAACATGTTACCATTTAGGAAATTCTCTGAAATTTTAGTATAATAGGTGCCCTATGAGCTTTCTTGAGCGATGTCTCACATTGCTTATGGATAGATGGTGTTACGAATGAAGGTCTATAGTCCAGCTTATACTTGTCCACAAGTATGTCTCGTTAGGTGGTCTGTCGCCAACGACAGATCACCTCTTAATTTCGTTAGAATTTTCTTTCTTTATTTATTAGGTGGTCTGTCGCCAACGACAGATCACCTCTTAATTTCGTTAGAATTTTCTTTCTTTATTTATTTATTTTTATTCCAAATTTTTGTGACATGGATATCTCAACAATGCATAAGCCATATTTCATGAAATGTTCATCATGTATGGACATATATGTGAACATGTTACAGCAACATTTTCAAGGTCATGACGTCATCGTGACGTCATCTACGAGCAGTTTAATGAAAAACTATTACCTCATGTAGCTCTAGAACTGGTCATCTCTGTGTAATGAAATTTGACATGCATATAATTAATGAGTAGCTAATTAATTTCATTGAAAAAAAACGCGCGCGTACGCGTACGTTAGTGCAAAAACGCGCGCGCAAAATTTTAAAATGCTCCAAATCAACTCAAAATTGTTTTGCATATGTTTCAGGCCATTTCTAGCATTTCAAAAATTTCCGCGCGTGCGCGCGCGTTCGCGCGTTTTTTCGTGCGTAACGCGAACAAAACGTCCAAATTCTGTTTTTTTACTGGATTCATGTTACTGACACTACATACAACACATCCTGTCATTTTGAGCCATTTCCATGCAATAACAAGGTCGTGCGGGTGCGTCAAAGTTCAAAGTCTGCGCGTGCGTCAATACGTTTTTGTGTGCAAATATTGCAAAAAACATGACTACCTTCAATCGGCCATAGCTCTTCAGAATGGCCGGTGACCCCCAATTTTTTTTCAATATTCTGAAAGAGTGGGAAATGTAGATGTGATTTAATGTTCGATTTACCTTTTAAATTTATGTTGATGTCATCATATTGCCATATGAATCGAAAAAATGATTTTTCATGTATGACGTCATGAACTTTTTTACCCGCTTTTGTGTATCTCAGTAATTCATGGTCAATTTTCTGCCAAATTTCAGTATGTTGTAGCTGAGACCTCGCTCCATAGTAGGAGTTGCCTTCATTTTTCATTTTGATGACGTCTTCACGGTGTAAATTTCATTATACGCATGAATGTCAAAATCGCACTTCCGTGTTATGTCAATGGAAGTGGTATTTATGAAATGACATGACGAGCTTCTAGGAGATGTATCTCACTAATATGTCAAGCTTTCACTCTGAAATTTCAGTATGTTGTAGCTGAGTCTACGAGCTTTCCGGAACGTTGTCTCCATTTTTTAATCAGATGTCGGGATCATGGTGAAATTTCAGCTTGAATATCGATTTCTTAATCATTCTAGCCCCTGCTGGGCATTACGTGTTAAGTGAATGGGAAGATTTGTGGCTCAATAGGTAAGGCGCCGTTTTAAGATCTCGAGGCCCCCGGTTCGATTCCTGGCGTGGGTAGGGTCAACTTTTGCATTCCTTTTGCAATGTTTATTTTGCCATCTTCTTCTGTTCTATGCCTCACTTTGTCATTCTCTTTGAGATTTTCTTTCCAATTCTTTTTTCTCTCACCCCATTCTCTTACATGACTATTAATCACGTTAGCATAAACATGTTACCATTTAGGAAATTCTCTGAAATTTTAGTATAATAGGTGCCCTATGAGCTTTCTTGAGCGATGTCTCACATTGCTTATGGATAGATGGTGTTACGAATGAAGGTCTATAGTCCAGCTTATACTTGTCCACAAGTATGTCTCGTTAGGTGGTCTGTCGCCAACGACAGATCACCTCTTAATTTCGTTAGAATTTTCTTTCTTTATTTATTAGGTGGTCTGTCGCCAACGACAGATCACCTCTTAATTTCGTTAGAATTTTCTTTCTTTATTTATTAGGT
The DNA here is from genome assembly GCA_963669155.1 of Arbacia lixula. NCBI lineage: Eukaryota > Metazoa > Echinodermata > Echinoidea > Arbacioida > Arbaciidae > Arbacia > Arbacia lixula. The sequence goes on from CAVLGW020000019.1 coordinate 73,841, forward strand.
GGTCTGTCGCCAACGACAGATCACCTCTTAATTTCGTTAGAATTTTCTTTCTTTATTTATTTATTTATTTATTTTTATTCCAAATTTTTGTGACATGGATATCTCAACAATGCATTGGCCATATTTCATAAAATGTTCATCATGTATGGACATATATGTGAACATGTTACAGCAACATTTTCAAGGTCATGACGTCATCGTGACGTCATCTACGAGCAGTTTAATGAAAAACTATTACCTCATGTAGCTCTAGAACTGGTCATCTCTGTGTAATGAAATTTGGCATGCATATAATTAATGAGTAGCTAATTAATTTCATTGAAAAAAAACGCGCGCGTACGCGTACGTTAGTGCAAAAACGCGCGCGCAAAATTTTAAAATGCTCCAAATCAACTCAAAATTGTTTTGCATATGTTTTAGGCCATTTCTAGCATTTCAAAAATTTCCGCGCGTGCGCGCGCGTTCGCGCGTTTTTCCGTGCGTAACGCGAACAAAACGTCAAAATTCTGTTTTTTTACTGGATTCATGTTACTGACACTACATACAACACATCATGTCATTTTGAGCCATTTCCATGCAATAACAAGGTCGTGCGGGTGCGTCAAAGTTCAAAGTCTGCGCGTGCGTCAATACGTTTTTGTGTGCAAATATTGCAAAAAACATGACTACCTTCAATCGGCCATAGCTCTTCAGAATGGCCGGTGACCCCCAATTTTTTTTCAATATTCTAAAAGAGTGGGAAATGTAGATGTGATTTAATGTTCGATTTACCTTTTAAATTTATGTTGATGTCATCATATTGCCATATGAATCGAAAAAATGATTTTTCATGTATGACGTCATGAACTTTTTTACCCGCTTTTGTGTATCTCAGTAATTCATGGTCAATTTTCTCCCAAATTTCAGTATGTTGTAGCTGAGACCTCGCTCCATAGTAGAAGTTGCCTTCATTTTTCATTTTGATGACGTCTTCACGGTGTAAATTTCATTATACGCATGAATGTCAAAATCGCACTTCCGTGTTATGTCAATGGAAGTGGTATTTATGAAATGACATGACGAGCTTCTAGGAGATGTATCTCACTAATATGTCAAGCTTTCACTCTGAAATTTCAGTATGTTGTAGCTGAGTCTACGAGCTTTCCGGAACGTTGTCTCCATTTTTTAATCAGATGTCGGGATCATGGTGAAATTTCAGCTTGAATATCGATTTCTTAATCATTCTAGCCCCTGCTGGGCATTACGTGTTAAGTGAATGGGAAGATTTGTGGCTCAATAGGTAAGGCGCCGTTTTAAGATCTCGATGCCCCCGGTTCGATTCCTGGCGTGGGTAGGGTCAACTTTTGCATTCCTTTTGCAATGTTTATTTTGCCATCTTCTTCTGTTCTATGCCTCACTTTGTCATTCTCTTTGAGATTTTCTTTCCAATTCTTTTTTCTCTCACCCCATTCTCTTACATGACTTTTAATCACGTTAGCATAAACATGTTACCATTTAGGAAATTCTCTGAAATTTTAGTATAATAGGTGCCCTATGAGCTTTCTTGAGCGCTGTCTCACATTGCTTATGGATAGTTGGTGTCACGAATGAAGGTCTATAGTTCACCGTGCATTTTCCAGCCCATGTCTGTGCATGAATTTGCCAATTCAGACCACCTGATACTTGTCCACAAGTATGTCTCGTTTATTTTTATTCCAAATTTTTGTGACATGGATATCTCAACAATGCATAAGCCATATTTCATGAAATGTTCATCATGTATGGACATATATGTGAACATGTTACAGCAACATTTTCAAGGTCATGACGTCATCGTGACGTCATCTACGAGCAGTTTAATGAAAAACTATTACCTCATGTAGCTCTAGAACTGGTCATCTCTGTGTAATGAAATTTGACATGCATATAATTAATGAGTAGCTAATTAATTTCATTGAAAAAAAACGCGCGCGTACGCGTACGTTAGTGCAAAAACGCGCGCGGAAAATTTTAAAATGCTCCAAATCAACTCAAAATTGTTTTGCATATGTTTCAGGCCATTTCTAGCATTTCAAAAATTTCCGCGCGTGCGCGCGCGTTCGCGCGTTTTTTCGTGCGTAACGCGAACAAAACGTCCAAATTCTGTTTTTTTACTGGATTCATGTTACTGACACTACATACAACACATCCTGTCATTTTGAGCCATTTCCATGCAATAACAAGGTCGTGCGGGTGCGTCAAAGTTCAAAGTCTGCGCGTGCGTCAATACGTTTTTGTGTGCAAATATTGCAAAAAACATGACTACCTTCAATCGGCCATAGCTCTTCAGAATGGCCGGTGACCCCCAATTTTTTTTCAATATTCTGAAAGAGTGGGAAATGTAGATGTGATTTAATGTTCGATTTACCTTTTAAATTTATGTTGATGTCATCATATTGCCATATGAATCGAAAAAATGATTTTTCATGTATGACGTCATGAACTTTTTTACCCGCTTTTGTGTATCTCAGTAATTCATGGTCAATTTTCTCCCAAATTTCAGTATGTTGTAGCTGAGACCTCGCTCCATAGTAGGAGTTGCCTTCATTTTTCATTTTGATGACGTCTTCACGGTGTAAATTTCATTATACGCATGAATGTCAAAATCGCACTTCCGTGTTATGTCAATGGAAGTGGTATTTATGAAATGACATGACGAGCTTCTAGGAGATGTATCTCACTAATATGTCAAGCTTTCACTCTGAAATTTCAGTATGTTGTAGCTGAGTCTACGAGCTTTCCGGAACGTTGTCTCCATTTTTTAATCAGATGTCGGGATCATGGTGAAATTTCAGCTTGAATATCGATTTCTTAATCATTCTAGCCCCTGCTGGGCATTACGTGTTAAGTGAATGGGAAGATTTGTGGCTCAATAGGTAAGGCGCCGTTTTAAGATCTCGAGGCCCCCGGTTCGATTCCTGGCGTGGGTAGGGTCAACTTTTGCATTCCTTTTGCAATGTTTATTTTGCCATCTTCTTCTGTTCTATGCCTCACTTTGTCATTCTCTTTGAGATTTTCTTTCCAATTCTTTTTTCTCTCACCCCATTCTCTTACATGACTATTAATCACGTTAGCATAAACATGTTACCATTTAGGAAATTCTCTGAAATTTTAGTATAATAGGTGCCCTATGAGCTTTCTTGAGCGCTGTCTCACATTGCTTATGGATAGTTGGTGTCACGAATGAAGGTCTATAGTTCACCGTGCATTTTCCAGCCCATGTCTGTGCATGAATTTGCCAATGCAGACCACCTGATACTTGTCCACAAGTATGTCTCGTTATTATTTATTTTTATTCCTATTTTTTGTGACATGGATATCTCAACAATGCATGGACCATGTTTCATCAAATGTTCATCATGTATAGGTATATATGTGAACATGTTACAGGAACATTTTCAAGGTCATTACATAATCGTGACGTCATGCACGAGCAATTTAATGAAAATCTATTATTTCATGTAGCTCTAAAACCGTTCATCTCTGTGTAATGAAATTTGGCATGTATATAATTAATGACAGGACAATAAATTTCAATGAAAAAAAACGCGCGCGTACGCGTACGTTAGTGCATTAACGCGCGTGTAAAATAAAAAAATGCTCCAAATCAACTAGAAATTGTTTTGCATATGTTTGATGCCATTTCTAGCATTTTTCAAATTTCCGCGCGTACGCGCGCGCGCGCGCGTTTTTCCGTGCGTTTAGCAAACGCAACGTCGGTAAACCGTTTTTTCACTGGATTCATGTTTCTGACACTGCAAACAACACATCCTGAAATTTTGAGCCATTTCCATGCAATAATAAGGTCGTGCTGGTGCGTCAAAGTTTAAAGTCCGCGCGTGCGTCAATACGTTTTTGTGTGCAAATATTGCAAAAAACATGACCACCTTCAATCGGCCATAGCTCCTCAGAATGGCTGGTGACCCCCAATTTTTTTTTCATATTTTGAAAGAGTGGGAACTGTAGATGCTATTTCATGTATCATTTGGTCGTTAAATACATCGTAACGTCATCATATTGCCATATGAATCGAAAAAATCAATTTTCATCTATGACGTCATAAACTTTTTTACCCGTTCTTGCGTATCTCAGTAATCTTTGGTCAATTTTGTTCCAAATTTCAGTATGTGATAGCTGAGACATTGTTCTATGAGAAATTAGCCCTAATATTTCAATAGGATTCCATCTTCATGGTATAAATTTGATTATAGACATTTATGTCAAAATCGATCGTATGTACGTGTTATGTCAATGGAAGGGGTATTTATTAAATGACATGACGATCTTCTAGGAGCTGTATCTCGCTTATGTTCGATTCTGTTACTCTGAAATTTTAGTATGTTGTAGCTGAGTCTACTAGCTTTCGGGGACGTCATCTTTATTTTTTAATGAGATGTCGCGATCATGGCGAAATTTCATCTTAAATATCAATTTCTTAATCATTCTAGCCCCTGCTGGGCATTACGTGTTAAGTGAATGGGAAGATGTGTGGCTCAATTGGTAAGGCGCCGCGTTTTAAGATCTCGAGGCCCCCGGTTCGATTCCTGGAGTGGGTAGGGTAAATTTTTGCATTCCTTTTACAATGTTTTTTTTTTGCCATCTTCTTCTGTTCTATCCCTCACTTTGTCATTCTCTTTGAGATTTTCTTTCCCATTCGTTTTCTCTCGCCCCTTTATCTTACGTGGTTATTAATTACATGTTAGCACAATATACATGTAACCATTTAGGCATGTCTCTGAAATGTACGTTAGTAGACATTGTAGGTGCGCTCTGAGCTTTCTTGAGCGGAGTCTCTGATTGCTTATGAATAGATGGTGTCACGATTAAAGGTCCATATCACCGTGCATTTTCTAGCCCATGTCAGTGCATGAATTTGCCAATGCAGACCACCTTATACTTGTCCACAAGTATGTCTCGTTTTAATGCATTTACAAAGCTCTAGACTATAGTCTATAGTATAGATCAATGTGAAGGTCAAAAGGTAAAGATATTACTTTATGTATCTTTTGTAGAGTAAAGGTCTCTGTTTGCGGCCGGGTTCCTGTTTGCGGCCACCCTGGGAATAAATAATAACCATATCTTTAAAAATAGAAGGGTGTTAAACAAAAAACTGTTTTATTGGAAGAGCAACAGAAGAGCTTTCTTTTGAAACCAAAAAATATGAAATTTTGATTCTCTGTGAAATCCTAATTTTAGACATCTGTGTCACACTGTTTTTAAAAAAATATGTTTTTCTTAACAAAAAATTAACAGTTTTATTCAGTTGCTAGGCAACCACCATCATCCCATAGATGTAGTTAGACTTATATAGAATTTTTTTTATATCATATCACAAGAGACCTGGCATGATAAGGATTTGGCCTGTGTTAAATATATTCCCAAATTCATTTTGACGTGGATTGACCCATAAAATGATTATTGCATTGTTATGTATCACACCCATATCAGATTTGTAGATATTTCTTCTGTTTTCTTGACCAGCAAAATATTGAGTCTTTCAGGAGTATTTCAACTACATTTTACTCAATTGCTAATTGTTTTTTTCCCTATTTCATTGTTTTGTTTTTATTGCACAGGAAAGTTCTTTGATTGCTGAAGGCTGAAGGCAGCTGTCCATTTTGGAGCTTCAGAATTGATACATCACATCTGGCCAATATGTTTTTTCTTCAAAGACTTTTTGTGTACATTTGCGCACTGAATTTAATTACATGGAGTGTAGGCATGCCACCTCGGAGAGCACAGGATAGATCTGCCAATGACTTAACTCAGTTTGTGAACAGTTTGACAGGATTTGTTGGAGAAGTGTCTGGTATGTTATCCCGTCCTGAGCATGCTGGGTTCGCTCATCTTTCTATGACTGGCTTTGGCTATTTAGATAGCTTGAATATAATGAGCAACCAACTGTTAATATTTTTGAATGACCATGAGGCTGCTCAAATAACGAACATACAAGAAGCTTTGAGAGCACTTGTAAATTTGCTTGAAATGGCTGGAGATGATTATGGAGATTTGGATGTGATTCAAATGGATCATACTGCTAATCATGACCTTATGATTATTCCAAGGCCCGTTGGTCGACAGAGAATCCCTGTTAGTCTGGCTCAGATAGAAATGTTGCATGGAATGGGATTCACATGGGTTCAGATGGCAGATGTGTTAGGAGTTTCTGTCAGAACTCTCAGGAACAGAAGACACGAGTTCAACATGCCTTTTGGCAATGCAATATATAACAATATGACTGACCATGAAATAAACAACACAATCACAAACATCCTTACAATATCACCTGGAGCAGGTCAGTCAATGATTTTAGGAGCTCTTCGGCACAGAGGACTGCACCTGCCACGCCACAGGGTTCGTGATAGCATATTACGAGTCAATCCAGTTGCAACTGCTCTACGTCGTCGTTACCATATTAGCAGAAGGAGATACAATGTTGGTCAGCCTAATGCTTTATGGTAAGAAAATGTCACTACTTTGAATAAGTTTAACCATTCTTCTGTACAACATTTCTATACTGAATTCCCCCCCCCCCCTCCCATCTTCTTAGGCATCAAAATAACCCACCTTTTTATGGTTAAGTAAATTGCAATAATGGGCATTAACATTTGAAATCTTGCGTTAAATGTCCCTAATTAACCCCTTCTTAGAAATACATATGTACATGAACATGATCATTAAAAACATTGATGGATATCTTCCAGTCTGTAATGATGAACAGATGCCATTACAAAAAATCTTGTTTGAGAGGACTTCCAAGTACCCTATACTCCATTTGTGTGATGTCATACACTATGTATGTCTCATACGATGTAAACAAACTTCCTACATTGTATAGACCACAGCCCAAATATATGTATGTAATAGGGCCAGTTCTGAACAAATTAATAATCTTGGTACTGCTCTTGCATTTAATATTATTTGTTAGTTTAATAGCTAAGGCAGATGATACACTTATTGGACCAAAATTATTTTCTATGTGTAGGTATTTTTGAGTCCATAAAGGGTCAGCCACTCAGAACCACAATTAATGACAGAAGCGCTGGTATGTTATCAAGGTTTTAGAAAAAACTGGGAAAATCAAATTTTTTAGAAACTTTTAATGCATAGAAATACATGTAGGGAATAGGAGATATGTTTGCAGGTATGAGGTGAAACAACCCCTCAGAGATCAGATTTACAGGTTATCTACATGTAGTGTAAAATTGTTAAATGTTTTATGAGAGAGTGGGCCCTTTATTGATTTTCAGTTGATAATATTTCACATCTGCAACGTACAGTGTAGTATGGAAATAGTTCAGCTCAAATATATTGGGTTTTGTGTAAGATCACAAACTAAACATTTGCTTTATATCATTTGACGTTGGATGACATCAAAGCTTATCTAGCACAGTACATATTACAATGTCCCACACATGCATTCAGGGTTCCACACTAGCATTTTTCCTTACTTGCCATTCGGGTACGGGGGGGGGGGGGGGAATTATTACTATTCAAATTTTCACTTGCCCAAAGGGAGTATCTTCTTGCCCAAAAAATAAAAGTAAATAAAAACATTAAAAATTGTAATCCATCATTAATAAATAGTCAATGAGGCCTTTTTTTTAATGACATTTGAATTTTGAAGTTTGTTTCTGGGGTTGCAAAATTATGGTAAGGATTTTTGATTAGTTTCCTTATGATCTTTCAATCAAAATTTCACTGGCCTGACCAGGCAGGTAAATTTCAGCATTTTCATATATTTACTTGCTTAGAAAGCATGTACATTTAATTCTGATGTGTAGTTGGCGGTTGCATCAAATGAAAATTGTATATTCTGCCGTGGCCATATTGTAAGTAGAAAATATGTGGAGGCTAAGGTTGCATTATATCTTATCTGTACATAATTTATATCATTTGAAGATTCACTTATTTGTAACATCTACATGTATTTCAATTCTTTAATTTGTAGGCATGTTGATGGAAATCACAAGCTCATTCTATGGCGTTTAGTCATCCATGGAGGAATAGATGGATTTTCAAGAACAGTTGTTTTTCTGCAATGTGTAAATAATAATAGAGCAGACACCGTTTTACATGGCTTTATAAGTGCTATACGTTTGTTTGGTCTACCTCAACGGCTTAGAGTGGACTATGGAACTGAGAACTTTGCCATCGCAAGATATATGCTGGAGGAGAGAGGATTGGGAAGGAGTAGTGTAATCACAGGTAGATCTGTCCACAATCAACGTATTGAAAGACTCTGGAGAGATGTAAATTATGCAGTGCTTAGTGGATTTAGACGTACCTTTTTTTACATGGAAAACAGTGGTCTCTTGAATCGGGATTCGGAATTGCATATTTTTGCATTACATTTTGTGTATATTCCAAGAATAAACCGTGCCTTACAACATTTTGTGGAAGCCTGGAACAATCACAGACTACGAACAGCAGGTCAATCCCCTCTACAGTTGTTTTATTCTAGTGTGCTTGTACAAGATGTTAACATTGACTATGGTAATTTAGAAATGTATGGTGTTGATGAAGCAGGAGTACCAGGGGAAATGCAAACAAATAATCATGTATATGTTCCTGCAGTAAATTTTAATATAAGTGAAGCCAATATGGTTCATTTAAACACAATTGTTGATGTCCTTGCAAATGACAACAACAATGGGATTAATATTTTTTTGGATGTTATAAATTTCCTCAGTACTATCCATTAAATTATCCCCTTGCAGACAAAGTGAGGATCGACCAAAAAGCAATACATCACTCTCACAATCAATGGTATACTTTTGAATTTCACAATATTTTGACTTAAAAAAATAAATATAGAAATCTGAGATTCCAATTTGCCTACATAGTCTTATACATCACAGGTAATGCTACCTTGGGTAGCATACATGTAGCCAATTTTTTCTTGTAAATGGTCTTGGCAAGTTGGAATACCAAGCCAAAATATACCCCCAAAATGGGCATATTCAACGGACAAAATTATCATACTTTAATGCAAAGGTAAATTGTATACATTTTCCTAGTAACTTTTTGCTCTTTTTGGTGGTTTTCATGAAGATGTAATGTGAGTTTTAAAAACTATTTGTATGACAAAGTCAATGGCGCTCTTCATTTTATCATGAGACAATGTTAGAGTTGATGTTCGGAAGTGACATTTTCCGTTAACAAATGAAGGTTCAAAGTAGTGACTGCTACCAGTTGCAATATGAGCTTGATTTGTGACATTTTTGCATGAAGGGTTGTCAACATCATCTCTAGTTTTTCCAACATTAATACCAAATGAGTCATTCAATTTTTGTGGAAAAAAAGTTTTAAGTTACCATTTTCCGTTAACTTTTTTGTCACATCCAAAAGTTACATTTTTGGCAATTAAATTTCTAAAAATACAAACAATGTTTTCAAACAAGGTGGTATGAACTGTATTTCCTCCCCTGATTGTTTGATAAACTTAGTTCTTAGTTTTGAGGGCAAGAAGTATTTTTTGTAATGTTTTGAAACTTTCCGTTAACACATGTCACATCTGAAACACCAAAGATGCTAAATGGTGCAGAAATTCAATATAAAAATGGTTTCAGATCTAGTGATTATGTGAGGGATTTTCTTGAGCCTAAAGGTAAATAAACAGGCTGTTATCAGATATTGTAATCTAATCAAACTTAAACAGGGAGGTTAAGACAAGAAAACAGTGTTTCGGATGTGACGTGTTAACATAAAATTAAGTTTTGCACCTAAAATACATAATTTATCTCATAAGTTACCATTTTAATCACTAAAATCACTAAAATAGCATGCAAGTGCCTGAAACTCATAATAAGATGTCAAATTCACAATCAATGAGCGCTTCATGTGCAATCATGATTCTTTAACCCGGCACATGGTGTGGATGTCGATGTTCATTTTCATAGACAAAGACCGACATTAGGGGTCATTGAATATACACCTAATTTTGTTTGTTTTTGTTGGTGTAAAACTTTGGGAATCATACTGTTTTATGAATGGAGGGGTAGCTGTACTGTTGGACGTTATTGAAAATATAATCCAATGATCAAAGGAAAATTCAAATTTCAAATTGACTTTTTTAGGTGGTCTGTCGCCAACGACAGATCACCTCTTAATTTCGTTAGAATTTTCTTTCTTTATTAGGTGGTCTGTCGCCAACGACAGATCACCTCTTAATTTCGTTAGAATTTTCTTTCTTTATTATTAGGTGGTCTGTCGCCAACGACAGATCACCTCTTAATTTCGTTAGAATTTTCTTTCTTTATTATTTATTTATTTATTAGGTGGTCTGTCGCCAACGACAGATCACCTCTTAATTTCGTTAGAATTTTCTTTCTTTATTTATTTATTTATTAGGTGGTCTGTCGCCAACGACAGATCACCTCTTAATTAGGTGGTCTGTCGCCAACGACAGATCACCTCTTAATTTCGTTAGAATTTTCTTTCTTTATTATTTATTTATTTATTTTTATTCCAAATTTTTGTGACATGGATATCTCAACAATGCATAAGCCATATTTCATGAAATGTTCATCATGTATGGACATATATGTGAACATGTTACAGCAACATTTTCAAGGTCATGACGTCATCGTGACGTCATCTACGAGCAGTTTAATGAAAAACTATTACCTCATGTAGCTCTAGAACTGGTCATCTCTGTGTAATGAAATTTGACATGCATATAATGAATGAGTAGCTAATTAATTTCATTGAAAAAAAACGCGCGCGTACGCGTACGTTAGTGCAAAAACGCGCGCGCAAAATTTTAAAATGCTCCAAATCAACTCAAAATTGTTTTGCATATGTTTCAGGCCATTTCTAGCATTTCAAAAATTTCCGCGCGTGCGCGCGCGTTCGCGCGTTTTTTCGTGCGTAACGCGAACAAAACGTCAAAATTCGGTTTTTTTACTGGATTCATGTTACTGACACTACATACAACACATCCTGTCATTTTGAGCCATTTCCATGCAATAACAAGGTCGTGCGGGTGCGTCAAAGTTCAAAGTCTGCGCGTGCGTCAATACGTTTTTGTGTGCAAATATTGCAAAAAACATGACTACCTTCAATCGGCCATAGCTCTTCAGAATGGCCGGTGACCCCCAATTTTTTTTCAATATTCTGAAAGAGTGGGAAATGTAGATGTGATTTAATGTTCGATTTACCTTTTAAATTTATGTTGATGTCATCATATTGCCATATGAATCGAAAAAATGATTTTTCATGTATGACGTCATGAACTTTTTTACCCGCTTTTGTGTATCTCAGTAATTCATGGTCAATTTTCTCCCAAATTTCAGTATGTTGTAGCTGAGACCTTGCTCCATATTAGGAGTTGCCTTCATTTTTCATTTTGATGACGTCTTCACGGTGTAAATTTCATTATACGCATGAATGTCAAAATCGCACTTCCGTGTTATGTCAATGGAAGTGGTATTTATGAAATGACATGACGAGCTTCTAGGAGATGTATCTCACTAATATGTCAAGCTTTCACTCTGAAATTTCAGTATGTTGTAGCTGAGTCTACGAGCTTTCCGGAACGTTGTCTCCATTTTTTAATCAGATGTCGGGATCATGGTGAAATTTCAGCTTGAATATCGATTTCTTAATCATTCTAGCCCCTGCTGGGCATTACGTGTTAAGTGAATGGGAAGATTTGTGGCTCAATAGGTAAGGCGCCGTTTTAAGATCTCGAGGCCCCCGGTTCGATTCCTGGCGTGGGTAGGGTCAACTTTTGCATTCCTTTTGCAATGTTTATTTTGCCATCTTCTTCTGTTCTATGCCTCACTTTGTCATTCTCTTTGAGATTTTCTTTCCAATTCTTTTTTCTCTCACCCCATTCTCTTACATGACTATTAATCACGTTAGCATAAACATGTTACCATTTAGGAAATTCTCTGAAATTTTAGTATAATAGGTGCCCTATGAGCTTTCTTGAGCGATGTCTCACATTGCTTATGGATAGATGGTGTTACGAATGAAGGTCTATAGTCCAGCTTATACTTGTCCACAAGTATGTCTCGTTTATTAGGTGGTCTGCCATGCCATGGCAGATCACCTTTTAATTTCGTCAGAATCTTCTTTCTTTTTATTTTTATTCCATACCCCCCACTTTTTTGTGGCATGTATATCTCAACAATGCATGAACCATGTTTCATGAAATTTTCGTCACTTAGAGGTATATATGTGAACATGTGCCCGCAACAATTCCAAGGTCATTTCATAATCGTGACGTCATCTACGAGCAATTTAATGAAAATCGATTATTGAATATATCTCTTGAACCGATCATTTATATGTAATGAAATTTAAAATGCATAAAATTTATGATAAGACAATTTTTTTCATTAAATAAAAACGCGCGCGTACGCGTACGTTAGTGCAAAAACGTGCGCGCAAAATTTTAAAATGCTCCAAATCAACTCAAAATTATTTTGCATATGTTTCAGGCCATTTCTAGCATTTCAAAAATTTCCGCGCGTGCGCGCGCGTTCGCGCGTTTTTCCGTGCGTAACGCGAACAAAACGTCAAAATTCCGTTTTTTTACAAGATTCATGTTACTGACACTACATATAACACATCCTGTCATTTTGAGCCATTTCCATGCAATAACAAGGTCGTGCGGGTGCGTCAAAGTTGAAAGTCCGCGCGTGCGTCAATACGTTTTTGTGTGCAAATATTGCAAAAAACATGACTACCTTCAATCGGCCTTACCTCTTGAGAATGGCCGGTGACCCCCAATTTTTTTTTAATATTTGGAAAGAATATGAAATGTAGATGTCATTTCATGTGTCATTTTACCGGTAAGTACATAATGACGTCATCATATTGCCATATGAATAAAAAAAATGAATTTTAAATCATGATGTCATGAATTTTTTTACCCGCTTTTGCATATCTCAGCAATCCTTTGTCAATTTTCTCCCCAAATTCAGTATGTTGTGCCTTAGACATTGCCCTATGGCAGGGTTGCCTTAACTTTTCAAATTGTTAACGTCTTCAAGGTGAAAATATGATTATAGGCATGAATGTCAGAATCAGACGTTTTCACGTGTATTTTTAATGGGAGGGTCATTTATTTGAAATCATGAAATGACATGGCAATCTTTCAGGAGCTATATCTTTTCCTATGTTACGATCTTTTACTATGAAATTTTAGTATGTTGTAGCTGAATCTAGTAGCTTTCGGCCTTGTGGTATCCATTTTTTCATTAGATATATCGGGATCACGGCAAAATTTCAGCTTGAATATCGATTTCTAAATCATTCTAGCCACTGCTAGCGGGCTTTGCGTGAAAAGTGAATGCGAAGCTTTGTGGCTCATAATGGGTAAGGCGATGTTTTAAGAACGTTCATTTACCAGCCCATGCCAGTGCATGAATTTGCCAGTGCAGACCACCTTATACTTGTCCACAAGTATGTCTCGTTATTTATTTATTTTTATTCCAAATTTTTGTGACATGGATATCTCAACAATGCATGGGCCATATTTCATGAAATGTTCATCATGTATGGACATATATGTGAACATGTTACAGCAACATTTTCAAGGTCATGACGTCATCGTGACGTCATCTACGAGCAGTTTAATGAAAAACTATTACCTCATGTAGCTCTAGAACTGGTCATCTCTGTGTAATGAAATTTGACATGCATATAATTAATGAGTAGCTAATTAATTTCATTGAAAAAAAACGCGCGCGTACGCGTACGTTAGTGCAAAAACGCGCGCGGAAAATTTTAAAATGCTCCAAATCAACTCAAAATTGTTTTGCATATGTTTCAGGCCATTTCTAGCATTTCAAAAATTTCCGCGCGTGCGCGCGCGTTCGCGCGTTTTTTCGTGCGTAACGCGAACAAAACGTCAAAATTCTGTTTTTTTACTAAATTCATGTTACTGACACTACATACAACACATCCTGTCATTTTGAGCCATTTCCATGCAATAACAAGGTCGTGCGGGTGCGTCAAAGTTCAAAGTCTGCGCGTGCGTCAATACGTTTTTGTGTGCAAATATTGCAAAAAACATGACTACCTTCAATCGGCCATAGCTCTTCAGAATGGCCGGTGACCCCCAATTTTTTTTCAATATTCTGAAAGAGTGGGAAATGTAGATGTGATTTAATGTTCGATTTACCTTTTAAATTTATGTTGATGTCATCATATTGCCATATGAATCGAAAAAATGATTTTTCATGTATGACGTCATGAACTTTTTTACCCGCTTTTGTGTATCTCAGTAATTCATGGTCAATTTTCTGCCAAATTTCAGTATGTTGTAGCTGAGACCTCGCTCCATAGTAGGAGTTGCCTTCATTTTTCATTTTGATGACGTCTTCACGGTGTAAATTTCATTATACGCATGAATGTCAAAATCGCACTTCCGTGTTATGTCAATGGAAGTGGTATTTATGAAATGACATGACGAGCTTCTAGGAGATGTATCTCACTAATATGTCAAGCTTTCACTCTGAAATTTCAGTATGTTGTAGCTGAGTCTACGAGCTTTCCGGAACGTTGTCTCCATTTTTTAATCAGATGTCGGGATCATGGTGAAATTTCAGCTTGAATATCTATTTCTTAATCATTCTAGCCCCTGCTGGGCATTACGTGTTAAGTGAATGGGAAGATTTGTGGCTCAATAGGTAAGGCGCCGTTTTAAGATCTCGAGGCCCCCGGTTCGATTCCTGGCGTGGGTAGGGTCAACTTTTGCATTCCTTTTGCAATGTTTATTTTGCCATCTTCTTCTGTTCTATGCCTCACTTTGTCATTCTCTTTGAGATTTTCTTTCCAATTCTTTTTTCTCTCACCCCATTCTCTTACATGACTATTAATCACGTTAGCATAAACATGTTACCATTTAGGAAATTCTCTGAAATTTTAGTATAATAGGTGCCCTATGAGCTTTCTTGAGCGCTGTCTCACATTGCTTATGGATAGTTGGTGTCACGAATGAAGGTCTATAGTTCACCGTGCATTTTCCAGCCCATGTCTGTGCATGAATTTGCCAATGCAGACCACCTGATACTTGTCCACAAGTATGTCTCGTTAGGTGGTCTGCCATGCCATGGCAGATCACCTCTTGTTTTTGTCCGAATTTTCTTTCTTTATTATTAGGTGGTCTGTCGCCAACGACAGATCACCTCTTAATTTCGTTAGAATTTTCTTTCTTTATTATTTATTTATTTATTTTTATTCCAAATTTTTGTGACATGGATATCTCAACAATGCATAAGCCATATTTCATGAAATGTTCATCATGTATGGACATATATGTGAACATGTTACAGCAACATTTTCAAGGTCATGACGTCATCGTGACGTCATCTACGAGCAGTTTAATGAAAAACTATTACCTCATGTAGCTCTAGAACTGGTCATCTCTGTGTAATGAAATTTAACATGCATATAATTAATGAGTAGCTAATTAATTTCATTGAAAAAAAACGCGCGCGTACGCGTACGTTAGTGCAAAAACGCGCGCGCAAAATTTTAAAATGCTCTAAATCAACTCAAAATTGTTTTGCATATGTTTCAGGCCATTTTTAGCATTTCAAAAATTTCCGCGCGTGCGCGCGCGTTCGCGCGTTTTTTCGTGCGTAACGCGAACAAAACGTCAAAATTCTGTTTTTTTACTGGATTCATGTTACTGACACTACATACAACACATCCTGTCATTTTGAGCCATTTCCATGCAATAACAAGGTCGTGCGGGTGCGTCAAAGTTCAAAGTCTGCGCGTGCGTCAATACGTTTTTGTGTGCAAATATTGCAAAAAACATGACTACCTTCAATCGGCCATAGCTCTTCAGAATGGCCGGTGACCCCCAATTTTTTTTCAATATTCTGAAAGAGTGGGAAATGTAGATGTGATTTAATGTTCGATTTACCTTTTAAATTTATGTTGATGTCATCATATTGCCATATGAATCGAAAAAATGATTTTTCATGTATGACGTCATGAACTTTTTTACCCGCTTTTGTGTATCTCAGTAATTCATGGTCAATTTTCTCCCAAATTTCAGTATGTTGTAGCTGAGACCTCGCTCCATGGTAGGAGTTGCCTTCATTTTTCATTTTGATGACGTCTTCACGGTGTAAATTTCATTATACGCATGAATGTCAAAATCGCACTTCCGTGTTATGTCAATGGAAGTGGTATTTATGAAATGACATGACGAGCTTCTAGGAGATGTATCTCACTAATATGTCAAGCTTTCACTCTGAAATTTCAGTATGTTGTAGCTGAGTCTACGAGCTTTCCGGAACGTTGTCTCCATTTTTTAATCAGATGTCGGGATCATGGTGAAATTTCAGCTTGAATATCGATTTCTTAATCATTCTAGCCCCTGCTGGGCATTACGTGTTAAGTGAATGGGAAGATTTGTGGCTCAATAGGTAAGGCGCCGTTTTAAGATCTCGAGGCCCCCGGTTCGATTCCTGGCGTGGGTAGGGTCAACTTTTGCATTCCTTTTGCAATGTTTATTTTGCCATCTTCTTCTGTTCTATGCCTCACTTTGTCATTCTCTTTGAGATTTTCTTTCCAATTCTTTTTTCTCTCACCCCATTCTCTTACATGACTATTAATCACGTTAGCATAAACATGTTACCATTTAGGAAATTCTCTGAAATTTTAGTATAATAGGTGCCCTATGAGCTTTCTTGAGCGATGTCTCACATTGCTTATGGATAGATGGTGTTACGAATGAAGGTCTATAGTCCAGCTTATACTTGTCCACAAGTATGTCTCGTTTATTATTATTAGGTGGTCTGTCGCCAACGACAGATCACCTCTTAATTTCGTTAGAATTTTCTTTCTTTATTATTTATTTATTAGGTGGTCTGTCGCCAACGACAGATCACCTCTTAATTTCGTTAGAATTTTCTTTCTTTATTAGGTGGTCTGCCATGCCATGGCAGATCACCTCTTGTTTTTGTCCGAATTTTCTTTCTTTATTAGGTGGTCTGCCATGCCATGGCAGATCACCTCTTGTTTTTGTCCGAATTTTCTTTCTTTATTATTATTATTATTATTATTTATTTTTATTCCTATTTTTTGTGACATGGATATCTCAACAATGCATGGACCATGTTTCATGAAATGTTCATCATGTATAGGTATATATGTGAACATGGTCCAGCAACATTTTCAAGGTCATTACGTAATCGTGACGTCATGCACGAGCAATTTAATGAAAATCTATTATCTCGTGTAGCTCTAAAACCGTTCATCTCTGTGTAATGAAATTTGGCATGTATATAATTAATGACAAGACAATTAATTTCAATGAAAAAAAACGCGCGCGTACGCGTACGTTAGTGCATTAACGCGCGCGTAAAATAAAAAAATGCTCCAAGTCAACTAGAAATTGTTTTGCATATGTTGGAGGCCATTTCTAGCATTTTTCAAATTTCCGCGCGTATGCGCGCGCGCGCGCGTTTTTCCGTGCGTTTAGCAAACGCAACGTCGGAAAACCGTTTTTTCACTGGATTCATGTTTCTGACACTGCAAACAACACATCCTGAAATTTTCAGCCATTTCTATGCAATAATAAGGTCGTGCGGGTGCGTCAAAGTTCAAAGTCCGCGCGTGCGTCAATACGTTTTTGTGTGCAAAAACATGACCACCTTCAATCGGCCATAGCTCCTCAGAATGGCTGGTGACCCCCAATTTTTTTTTCATATTTTGAAAGAGTGGGAACTGTAGATGCTATTTCATGTATCATTTGGTCGTTAAATACATCGTAACGTCATCATATTGCCATATGAATCAAAAAAATCAATTTTCATGTATTACGTCATAAACTTTTTTACCCGTTCTTGCGTATCTCATTAATCTTTGGTCAATTTTGTTCCAAATTTCAGTATGTGATAGCTGAGACATTGCTCTATGAGAAAGTAGCCCTAATATTTCAATAGGATTCTATCTTCATGGTATGAATTTGATTATAGACATTAATGTCAAAATCGATCGTAAGTACGTGTTATGTCAATGGAAGGGGTATTTATTAAATGACATGACGATCTTCTAGGAGCTGTATCTCGCTTATGTTCAATTCTGTTACTCTGAAATTTTAGTATGTTGTAGCTGAGTCTACTAGCTTTCGGGGACGTCATCTTTATTTTTCAATCAGATGTCCCGATCATGGCGAAATTTCATCTTGAATATCAATTTCTTAATCATTCTAGCCCCTGCTGGGCATTACGTGTTAAGTGAATGGGAAGATGTGTGGCTCAATTGGTAAGGCGCCGCGTTTTAAGATCTCGAGGCCCCCGGTTCGATTCCTGGAGTGGGTAGGGTAAATTTTCGCATTCCTTTTACAGTGTTTCTTTTGCCATCTTCTTCTGTTCTATCCCTCACTTTGTTTTTCTCTTTGAGATTTTCTTTCCCATTCGTTTTCTCTCGCCCCTTTATCTTACGTGGCTATTAATTACATGTTAGCACAATATACATGTAACCATTTAGGCATGTCTCTGAAATGTACGTTAGTAGACATTGTAGGTGCGCTATGAGCTTTCTTGAGCGGAGTCTCTGATTGCTTATGAATAGATGGTGTCACGATTGAAGGTCCATATCACCGTGCATTTTCTAGCCCATGTCAGTGCATGAATTTGCCAATGCAGACCACCTTATACTTGTCCACAAGTATGTCTCGTTATTATTATTATTAGGTGGTCTGCCATGCCATGGCAGATCACCTCTTGTTTTTGTCCGAATTTTCTTTCTTTATTATTATTATTATTATTATTATTATTATTATTTATTTTTATTCCTATTTTTTGTGACATGGATATCTCAACAATGCATGGACCATGTTTCATCAAATGTTCATCATGTATAGGTATATATGTGAACATGGTCCAGCAACATTTTCAAGGTCATTACGTAATCGTGACGTCATGGACGAGCAATTTAATGAAAATCTATTATTTCATGTAGCTCTAAAACCGTTCATCTCTGTGTAATGAAATTTGGCATGTATATAATTAATGACAAGACAATTAATTTCAATGAAAAAAAACGCGCGCGTACGCGTACGTTAGTGCATTAACGCGCGCGTAAAATAAAAAAATGCTCCAAATCAACTAGAAATTGTTTTGCATATGTTTGAGGCCATTTCTAGCATTTTTCAAATTTCCGCGCGTACGCGCGCGCGCGCGCGTTTTTCCGTGCGTTTAGCAAACGCAACGTCGGAAAACCGTTTTTTCACTGGATTCGTGTTTCTGACACTGCAAACAACACATCCTGAAATTTTGAGCCATTTCTATGCAATAATAAGGTCGTGCGGGTGCGTCAAAGTTCAAAGTCCGCGCGTGCGTCAATACGTTTTTGTGTGCAAAAACATGACCACCTTCAATCGGCCATAGCTCCTCAGAATGGCTGGTGACCCCCAATTTTTTTTTCATATTTTGAAAGAGTGGGAACTGTAGATGCTATTTCATGTATCATTTGGTCGTTAAATACATCGTAACGTCATCATATTGCCATATGAATCGAAAAAATCAATTTTCATGTATGACGTCATAAACTTTTTTACCCGTTCTTGCGTATCTCAGTAATCTTTGGTCAATTTTGTTCCAAATTTCAGTATGTGATAGCTGAGACAATGCTCTATGAAAAGGTAGCCCTAATATTTCAATAGGATTCTATCTTCATGGTATGAATTTGATTATAGACATTAATGTCAAAATCGATCGTAAGTACGTGTTATGTCAATGGAAGGGGTATTTATTAAATGACATGACGATCTTCTAGGAGCTGTATCTCGCTTATGTTCAATTCTGTTACTCTGAAATTTTAGTATGTTGTAGCTGAGTCTACTAGCTTTCGGGGACGTCATCTTTATTTTTCAATCAGATGTCGCGATCATGGCGAAATTTCATCTTGAATATCAATTTCTTAATCATTCTAGCCCCTGCTGGGCATTACGTGTTAAGTGAATGGGAAGATGTGTGGCTCAATTGGTAAGGCGCCGCGTTTTAAGATCTCGAGGCCCCCGGTTCGATTCCTCGAGTGGGTAGGGTAAATTTTCGCATTCCTTTTACAATGTTTCTTTTGCCATCTTCTTCTGTTCTATCCCTCACTTTGTCTTTCTCTTTGAGATTTTCTTTCCCATTCGTTTTCTCTCGCCCCTTTATCTTACGTGGCTATTAATTACATTTTAGCACAATATACATGTAACCATTTAGGCATGTCTCTGAAATGTACGTTAGTAGACATTGTAGGTGCGCTATGAGCTCTCTTGAGCGGAGTCTCTGATTGCTTATGAATAGATGGTGTCACGATTGAAGGTCCATATCACCGTGCATTTTCTAGCCCATGTCAGTGCATGAATTTGCCAATGCAGACCACCTTATACTTGTCCACAAGTATGTCTCGTTAGGTGGTCTGCCATGCCATGGCAGATCACCTCTTGTTTTTGTCCGAATTTTCTTTCTTTATTATTATTATTATTATTATTATTTATTTTTATTCCTATTTTTTGTGACATGGATATCTCAACAATGCATGAACCATGTTTCATCAAATGTTCATCATGTATGGGTATATATGTGAACATGTTACAGGAACATTTTCAAGGTCATTACGTAATCGTGACGTCATGCACGAGCAATTTAATGAAAATCTATTATTTCATGTAGCTTTAAAACCGTTCATCTCTGTGTAATGAAATTTGGCATGTATATAATTAATGACAAGACAATTAATTTCAATGAAAAAAAACGCGCGCGTACGCGTACGTTAGTGCATTAACGCGCGCGTAAAATAAAAAAATGCTCCAAATCAACTAGAAATTGTTTTGCATATGTTTGAGGCCATTTCTAGCATTTTTTAAATTTCCGCGCGTACGCGCGCGCGCGCGCGTTTTTCCGTGCGTTTAGCAAACGCACCGTCGGAAAACCGTTTTTTCACTGGATTCATGTTTCTTACACTGCAAACAACACATCCTGAAAATTTGAGCCATTTCTATGCAATAATAAGGTCGTGCGGGTGCGTCAAAGTTCAAAGTCCGCGCGTGCGTCAATACGTTTTTGTGTGCAAAAACATGACCACCTTCAATCGGCCATAGCTCCTCAGAATGGCTGGTGACCCCCAATTTTTTTTTCATATTTCGAAAGAGTGGGAACTGTAGATGCTATTTCATGTATCATTTGGTCGTTAAATACATCGTAACGTCATCATATTGCCATATGAATCGAAAAAAATCAATTTTCATGCATGACGTCATAAACTTTTTTACCCGTTCTTGCGTATCTCAGTAATCTTTGGTCAATTTTGTTCCAAATTTCATTATGTGATAGCTGAGACATTGCTCTATGAGAAAGTAGCCCTAATATTTCAATAGGATTCTATCTTCATGGTATAAATTTGATTATAGACATTAATGTCAAAATCGATCGTAAGTACGTGTTATGTCAATGGAAGGGGTATTTATTAAATGACATGACGATCTTCTAGGAGCTGTATCTCGCTTATGTTCAATTCTGTTACTCTGAAATTTTAGTATGTTGTAGCTGAGTCTACTAGCTTTCGGACACGTCATCTTTATTTTTCAATTAGATGTCGCGATCATGGCGAAATTTCATCTTGAATATCAATTTCTTAATCATTCTAGCCCCTGCTGGGCATTACGTGTTAAGTGAATGGGAAGATGTGTGGCTCAATTGGTAAGGCGCCGCCTTTTAAGATCTCGAGGCCCCCGGTTCGATTCCTGGAGTGGGTAGGGTAAATTTTCGCATTCCTTTTACAATGTTTCTTTTGCCATCTTCTTCTGTTCTATCCCTCACTTTGTCTTTCTCTTTGAGATTTTCTTTCCCATTCGTTTTCTCTCGCCCCTTTATCTTACGTGGCTATTAATTACATGTATACAATATACATGTAACCATTTAGGCATGTCTCTGAAATGTACGTTAGTACACATTGTAGTTGCGCTATGAGCTTTCTTGAGCGGAGTCTCTGATTGCTTGCTTATGAATAGATGGTGTCACGATTGAAGGTCCATATCACCGTGCATTTTCTAGCCCATGTCAGTGCATGAATTTGCCAATGCAGACCACCTTATACTTGTCCACAAGTATGTCTCGTTAGGTGGTCTGCCATGCCATGGCAGATCACCTCTTGTTTTTGTCCGAATTTTCTTTCTTTATTATTATTTATTTTTATTCCTATTTTTTGTGACATGGATATCTCAACAATGCATGGACCATGTTTCATCAAATGTTGATCATGTATAGGTATATATGTGAACATGTTACAGGAACATTTTCAAGGTCATTACGTAATCGTGACGTCATGCACGAGCAATTTAATGAAAATCTATTATTTCATGTAGCTCTAAAACCGTTCATCTCTGTGTAATGAAATTTGGCATGTATATAATTAATGACAAGACAATTAATTTCAATGAAAAAAAACGCGCGCGTACGCGTACGTTATTGCATTAACTGGCGCGTAAAATAAAAAAATGCTCCAAATCAACTAGAAATTGTTTTGCATATGTTTGAGGCCATTTCTAGCATTTTTCAATTTTCCGCGCGTACGCGCGCGCGCGCGCGTTTTTCCGTGCGTTTAGCAAACGCAACGTCGGAAAACCGTTTTTTTCACTGGATTCATGTTTCTGACACTGCAAACAACACATCCTGAAATTTTGAGCCATTTCCATGCAATGATAAGGTCGTGCTGGTGCGTCAAAGTTCAAAGTCCGCGCGTGCGTCAATACGTTTTTGTGTGCAAATATTGCAAAAAACATGACCACCTTCAATCGGCCATAGCTCCTCAGAATGACTGGTGACCCCCAATTTTTTTTTCATATGTTGAAAGAGTGAGAACTGTAGATGCTATTTCATGTATCATTTGGTCGTTAAATACATCGTGACGTCATCATATTGCCATATGAATCGAAAAAATCAATTTTCATGTATGACTTCATAAACTTTTTTACCCGTTCTAGCGTATCTCAGTAATCTTTGGTCAATTTTGTTCCAAATTTCAGTATGTGATAGCTGAGACATTCCTCTATGAGAAATTAGCCCTAATATTTCAATGGGATTCCATCTTCATGGTATAAATTTGATTATAGACATTTATGTCAAAATCGATCGTATGTACGTGTTATGTCAATGGAAGGGGTATTTATTAAATGACATGACGATCTTCTAGGAGCTGTATCTCGCTTATGTTCAATTCTGTTACTCTGAAATTTTAGTATGTTGTAGCTGAGTCTACTAGCTTTCGGGGACGTCATCTTTATTTTTTAATCAGATGTCGCGATCATGGCGAAATTTCATCTTGAATATCAATTTCTTAATCATTCTAGCCCCTGCTGGGCATTACGTGTTAAGTGAACTGGAAGATGTGTGGCTCAATTGGTAAGGCGCCGCGTTTTAAGATCTCGAGGCCCCCGGTTAGATTCCTGGAGTGGGTAGGGTAAATTTTTGCATTCCTTTTACAATGTTTTTTTTTGCCATCTTCTTCTGTTCTATCCCTCACTTTGTCATTCTCTTTGAGATTTTCTTTCCCATTAGTTTTCTCTCGCCCCTTTATCTTACGTGGCTATTAATTACATGTTAGCACAATATACATGTTATAGGCATGTCTCTAAAATGTACGTTAGTAGACATTGTAGGTGCGCTCTGAGCTTTCTTGAGCGGAGTCTCTGATTGCTTATGAATAGATGGTGTCACGATTGAAGGTCCATATCACCGTGCATTTTCTATCCCGTGTCTGTGCATGAATTTGCCAATGCAGACCACCTTATACTTGTCCACAAGTATGTCTCGTTTATTTTTATTCCTATTTTTTGTGACATGGATATCTCAACAATGCATGGACCATGGTTCATCAAATGTTCATCATGTATAGGTATATATGTGAACATGGTCCAGCAACATTTTCAAGGTCATTACGTAATCGTGACGTCATGCACGAGCAATTTAATGAAAATCGATTATCTCATGTAGCTCTAAAACCGTTCATCTCTGTGTAATGAAATTTGGCATGTATATAATTAATGACAAGACAATTAATTTCAATGAAAAAAAACGCGCGCGTACGCGTACGTTAGTGCATTAACGCGCGCGTAAAATAAAAAAATGCTCCAAATCAACTAGAAATTGTTTTGCATATGTTTGAGGCCATTTCTAGCATTTTTGAAATTTCCGCGCGTACGCGCGCGCGCGCGCGTTTTTCCGTCCGTTTAGCAAACGCAACGTCGGAAAACCGTTTTTTCACTGGATTCATGTTTCTGACACTTCAAACAACACATCCTGAAATTTTGAGCCATTTCTATGCAATAATAAGGTCGTGCGGGTGCGTCAAAGTTCAAAGTCCGCGCGTGCGTCAATACGTTTTTGTGTGCAAATATTGCAAAAAACATGACCACCTTCAATCGGCCATAGCTCCTCAGAATGGCTGGTGACCCCCAATTTTTTTTTCATATTTTGAAAGAGTGGGAACTGTAGATGCTATTTCATGTATCATTTGGTCTTTAAATACATCGTAACGTCATCATATTGCCATATGAATCGAAAAAAATCAATTTTCATGTATGACGTCATAAACTTTTTTACCCGTTCTTGCGTATCTCAGTAATCTTTGGTCAATTTTGTTCCAAATTTCAGTATGTGATAGCTGAGACATTGCTCTATGAGAAATTAGCCCTAATATTTCGATAGGATTCCATCTTCATGGTATAAATTTGATTATAGACATTAATGTCAAAATCGATCGTATGTACGTGTTATGTCAATGGAAGGGGTATTTATTAAATGACATGACGATCTTCTAGGAGCTGTATCTCGCTTATGTTCA
This sequence comes from Arbacia lixula, assembly GCA_963669155.1. Taxonomy (NCBI): domain Eukaryota; kingdom Metazoa; phylum Echinodermata; class Echinoidea; order Arbacioida; family Arbaciidae; genus Arbacia; species Arbacia lixula. The sequence goes on from CAVLGW020000019.1 coordinate 98,669, forward strand.
ATTCTGTTACTCTGAAATTTTAGTATGTTGTAGCTGAGTCTACTAGCTTTCGGGGACGTAATCTTTATTTTTTAATCAGATGTCGCGATCATGGCGAAATTTCATCTTGAATATCAATTTCTTAATCATTCTAGCCCCTGCTGGGCATTACGTGTTAAGTGAATGGGAAGATGTGTGGCTCAATTGGTAAGGCGCCGCGTTTTAAGATCTCGAGGCCCCCGGTTCGATTCCTGGAGTGGGTAGGGTAAATTTTTGCATTCCTTTTACAATGTTTCTTTTGCCATCTTCTTCTGTTCTATCCCTCACTTTGTCTTTCTCTTTGAGATTTTCTTTCCCATTCGTTTTCTCTCGCCCCTTTATCTTACGTGGCTATTAATTACATGTTAGCACAATAAACATGTACCATTTAGGCATGTCTCTGAAATGTACGTTAGTAGACATTGTAGGTGCGCTCTGAGCTTTCTTGAGTCTCTGATTGCTTATGAATAGATGGTGTCACGATTGAAGGTCCATATCACCGTGCATTTTCTAGCCCATGTCAGTGCATGAATTTGCCAATGCAGACCACCTTATACTTGTCCACAAGTATGTCTCGTTTATTTTTATTCCTATTTTTTGTGACATGGATATCTCAACAATGCATGGACCATGTTTCATCAAATGTTCATCATGTATAGGTATATATGTGAACATGTTACAGGAACATTTTCAAGGTCATTACGTAATCGTGACGTCATGCACGAGCAATTTAATGAAAATCTATTATTTCATGTAGCTCTAAAACCGTTCATCTCTGTGTAATGAAATTTGGCATGTATATAATTTATGACAAAACAATTAATTTCAATGAAAAAAAACGCGCTCGTACGCGTACGTTAGTGCATTAACGCGCGCGTAAAATGAAAAAATGCTCCAAATCATCTAGAAATTGTTTTGCATATGTTTTAGGCCATTTCTAACATTTTTCAAATTTCCGCGCGTACGCGCGCGCGCGCGCGTTTTTCCGTGCGTTTGGCAAACGCAACGTCGGAAAACCGTTTTTTCACTGGATACATGTTTCTGACACTGCAAACAACACATCCTAAAATTTTGAGCCATTTCCATGCAATAATAAGGTCGTGCGGGTGCGTCAAAGTTCAAAGTCCGCGCGTGCGTCAATACGTTTTTGTGTGCAAATATTGCAAAAAACATGACCACCTTCAATCGGCCATAGCTCTTCAGAATGGCAGGTGACCCCCCATTTTTTTTTCATATTTTGAAATAATGGGAACTGTAGATGCTATTTCATGTATCATTTGGTCGTTAAATACATCGTAACGTCATCATATTTCCATATGAATCGAAAAAATCCATTTTCATGTATGACGTCATAAACTTTTTTACCCGTTCTTGCGTATCTCAGTAATCTTTGGTCAATTTTGTTCCAAATTTCAGTATGTGATAGCTGAGACATTGCTCTATGAGAAATTAGCCCTTATATTTCAATAGGATTCCATCTTCATGGTATAAATTTGATTATAGACATTAATGTCAAAATCGATCGTATGTACGTGTTATGTCAATGGAAGGGGTATTTATTAAATGACATGACGATCTTCTAGGAGCTGTATCTCGCTTATGTTCAATTCTGTTACTCTGAAATTTTAGTATGTTGTAGCTGAGTCTACTAGCTTTTGGGAAGTCATCTTTATTTTTTAATCAGATGTCGCGATCATGGCGAAATTTCATCTTGAATATCAATTTCTTAATCATTCTGGCCCCTGCTGGGCATTACGTGTTAAGTGAATGGGAAGATGTGTGGCTCAATTGGTAAGGCGCCGCGTTTTAAGATCTCGAGGCCCCCGGCTCGATTCCTGGAGTGGGTAGGGTAAACATTTGCATTCCTTTTACAATGTTTTTTGCCATCTTCTTCTGTTCTATCCCTCACTTTGTCATTCTCTTTGAGATTTTCTTTCCCATTCGTTTTCTCTCGCCCCTTTATCTTACGTGGCTATTAATTACATGTTAGCACAATATACATGTAACCATTTAGGCATGTCTCTGAAATGTATGTTAGTAGACATTGTAGGTGCGCTCTGAGCTTTCTTGAGCGGAGTCTCTGATTGCTTATGAATAGATGGTGTCACGATTGAAGGTCCATATCACCGTGCATTTTCTAGCCCATGTCAGTGCATGAATTTGCCAATGCAGACCACCTTATACTTGTCCACAAGTATGTCTCGTTTATTATTATTTATTTATTTTTATTCCAAATTTTTGTGACATGGATATCTCAACAATGCATAACCCATATTTCATGAAATGTTCATCATGTATGGACATATATGTGAACATGTTACAGCAACATTTTCAAGGTCATGACGTCATCGTGACGTCATCTACGAGCAGTTTAATGAAAACCTATTACCTCATGTAGCTCTAGAACTGGTCATCTCTGTGTAATGAAATTTGACATGCATATAATTAATGAGTAGCTAATTAATTTCATTGAAAAAAAACGCGCGCGTACGCGTACGTTAGTGCAAAAACGCGCGCGCAAAATTTTAAAATGCTCCAAATCAACTCAAAATTGTTTTGCATATGTTTCAGGCCATTTCTAGCATTTCAAAAATTTCCGCGCGTGCGCGCGCGTTCGCGCGTTTTTTCGTGCGTAACGCGAACAAAACGTCAAAATTTTGTTTTTTTACTGGATTCATGTTACTGACACTACATACAAGACATCCTGTCATTTTGAGCCATTTCCATGCAATAACAAGGTCGTGCGGGTGCGTCAAAGTTCAAAGTCTGCGCGTGCGTCAATACGTTTTTGTGTGCAAATATTGCAAAAAACATGACTACCTTCAATCGGCCATAGCTCTTCAGAATGGCCGGTGACCCCCAATTTTTTTTCAATATTCTGAAAGAGTGGGAAATGTAGATGTGATTTAATGTTCGATTTACCTTTTAAATTTATGTTGATGTCATCATATTGCCATATGAATCGAAAAAATGATTTTTCATGTATGACGTCATGAACTTTTTTACCCGCTTTTGTGTATCTCAGTAATTCATGGTCAATTTTCTCCCAAATTTCAGTATGTTGTAGCTGAGACCTCGCTCCATAGTAGGAGTTGACTTCATTTTTCATTTTGATGACGTCTTCACGGTGTAAATTTCATTATACGCATGAATGTCAAAATCGCACTTCCGTGTTATGTCAATGGAAGTGGTATTTATGAAATGACATGACGAGCTTCTAGGAGATGTATCTCACTAATATGTCAAGCTTTCACTCTGAAATTTCAGTATGTTGTAGCTGAGTCTACGAGCTTTCCGGAACGTTGTCTCCATTTTTTAATCAGATGTCGGGATCATGGTGAAATTTCAGCTTGAATATCGATTTCTTAATCATTCTAGCCCCTGCTGGGCATTACGTGTTAAGTGAATGGGAAGATTTGTGGCTCAATAGGTAAGGCGCCGTTTTAAGATCTCGAGGCCCCCGGTTCGATTCCTGGCGTGGGTAGGGTCAACTTTTGCATTCCTTTTGCAATGTTTATTTTGCCATCTTCTTCTGTTCTATGCCTCACTTTGTCATTCTCTTTGAGATTTTCTTTCCAATTCTTTTTTCTCTCACCCCATTCTCTTACATGACTATTAATCACGTTAGCATAAACATGTTACCATTTAGGAAATTCTCTGAAATTTTAGTATAATAGGTGCCCTATGAGCTTTCTTGAGCGCTGTCTCACATTGCTTATGGATAGTTGGTGTCACGAATGAAGGTCTATAGTTCACCGTGCATTTTCCAGCCCATGTCTGTGCATGAATTTGCCAATGCAGACCACCTGATACTTGTCCACAAGTATGTCTCGTTTATTTTTATTCCAAATTTTTGTGACATGGATATCTCAACAATGCATAGGCCATATTTCATGAAATGTTCATCATGTATGGACATATATGTGAACATGTTACAGCAACATTTTCAAGGTCATGACGTCATCATGACGTCATCTACGAGCAGTTTAATGAAAAACTAATACCTCATGTAGCTCTAGAACTGGTCATCTTTGTGTAATGAAATTTGACATGCATATAATTAATGAGTAGCTAATTAATTTCATTGAAAAAAAACGCGCGCGTACGCGTACGTTAGTGCAAAAACGCGCGCGCAAAATTTTAAAATGCTCCAAATCAACTCAAAATTGTTTTGCATATGTTTCAGGCTATTTCTAGCATTTCAAAAATTTCCGCGCGTGCGCGCGCGTTCGCGCGTTTTTTCGTGCGTAACGCGAACAAAACGTCAAAATTCTGTTTTTTTACTGGATTCATGTTACTGACACTACATACAACACATCCTGTCATTTTGAGCCATTTCCATGCAATAACAAGGTCGTGCGGGTGCGTCAAAGTTCAAAGTCTGCGCGTGCGTCAATACGTTTTTGTGTGCAAATATTGCAAAAAACATGACTACCTTCAATCGGCCATAGCTCTTCAGAATGGCCGGTGACCCCCAATTTTTTTTCAATATTCTGAAAGAGTGGGAAATGTAGATGTGATTTAATGTTCGATTTACCTTTTAAATTTATGTTGATGTCATCATATTGCCATATGAATCGAAAAAATGATTTTTCATGTATGACGTCATGAACTTTTTTACCCGCTTTTGTGTATCTCAGTAATTCATGGTCAATTTTCTCCCAAATTTCAGTATGTTGTAGCTGAGACCTCGCTCCATAGTAAGAGTTGCCTTCATTTTTCATTTTGATGACGTCTTCACGGTGTAAATTTCATTATACGCATGAATGTCAAAATCGCACTTCCGTGTTATGTCAATGGAAGTGGTATTTATGAAATGACATGACGAGCTTCTAGGAGATGTATCTCACTAATATGTCAAGCTTTCACTCTGAAATTTCAGTATGTTGTAGCTGAGTCTACGAGCTTTCCGGAACGTTGTCTCCATTTTTGAATCAGATGTCGGGATCATGGTGAAATTTCAGCTTGAATATCGATTTCTTAATCATTCTAGCCCCTGCTGGGCATTACGTGTTAAGTGAATGGGAAGATTTGTGGCTCAATAGGTAAGGCGCCGTTTTAAGATCTCGAGGCCCCCGGTTCGATTCCTGGCGTGGGTAGGGTCAACTTTTGCATTCCTTTTGCAATGTTTATTTTGCCATCTTCTTCTGTTCTATGCCTCACTTTGTCATTCTCTTTGAGATTTTCTTTCCAATTCTTTTTTCTCTCACCCCATTCTCTTACATGACTATTAATCACGTTAGCATAAACATGTTACCATTTAGGAAATTCTCTGAAATTTTAGTATAATAGGTGCCCTATGAGCTTTCTTGAGCGCTGTCTCACATTGCTTATGGATAGTTGGTGTCACGAATGAAGGTCTATAGTTCACCGTGCATTTTCCAGCCCATGTCTGTGCATGAATTTGCCAATGCAGACCACCTGATACTTGTCCACAAGTATGTCTCGTTTCGTTAGAATTTTCTTTCTTTATTATTTATTTATTTATTTTTATTCCAAATTTTTGTGACATGGATATCTCAACAATGCATAGACCATATTTCATGAAATGTTCATCATGTATGGACATATATGTGAACATGTTACAGCAACATTTTCAAGGTCATGACGTCATCGTGACGTCATCTACGAGCAGTTTAATGAAAAACTATTACCTCATGTAGCTCTAGAACTGGTCATCTCTGTGTAATGAAATTTGACATGCATATAATTAATGAGTAGCTAATTAATTTCATTAAAAAAAAACGCGCGCGTACGCGTACGTTAGTGCATTAATGCGCGCGCAAAATTTTAAAATGCTCCAAATCAACTCAAAATTGTTTTGCATATGTTTCAGGCCATTTCTAGCATTTCAAAAATTTCCGCGCGTGCGCGCGCGTTCGCGCGTTTTTTCGTGCGTAACGCGAACAAAACGTCAAAATTCTGTTTTTTTACTGGATTCATGTTACTGACACTACATACAACACATCCTGTCATTTTGAGCCATTTCCATGCAATAACAAGGTCGTGCGGGTGCGTCAAAGTTCAAAGTCTGCGCGTGCGTCAATACGTTTTTGTGTGCAAATATTGCAAAAAACATGACTACCTTCAATCGGCCATAGCTCTTCAGAATGGCCGGTGACCCCCAATTTTTTTTCAATATTCTAAAAGAGTGGGAAATGTAGATGTGATTTAATGTTCGATTTACCTTTTAAATTTATGTTGATGTCATCATATTGCCATATGAATCGAAAAAATGATTTTTCATGTATGACGTCATGAACTTTTTTACCCGCTTTTGTGTATCTCAGTAATTCATGGTCAATTTTCACCCAAATTTCAGTATGTTGTAGCTGAGACCTCGCTCCATGGTAGGGGTTGCCTTCATTTTTCATTTTGATGACGTCTTCACGGTGTAAATTTCATTATACGCATGAATGTCAAAATCGCACTTCCGTGTTATGTCAATGGAAGTGGTATTTCTGAAATGACATGACGAGCTTCTAGGAGATGTATCTCACTAATATGTCAAGCTTTCACTCTGAAATTTCAGTATGTTGTAGCTGAGTCTACGAGCTTTCCGGAACGTTGTCTCCATTTTTTAATCAGATGTCGGGATCATGGTGAAATTTCAGCTTGAATATCGATTTCTTAATCATTCTAGCCCCTGCTGGGCATTACGTGTTAAGTGAATGGGAAGATTTGTGGCTCAATAGGTAAGGCGCCGTTTTAAGATCTCGAGGCCCCCGGTTCGATTCCTGGCGTGGGTAGGGTCAACTTTTGCATTCCTTTTGCAATGTTTATTTTGCCATCTTCTTCTGTTCTATGCCTCACTTTGTCATTCTCTTTGAGATTTTCTTTCCAATTCTTTTTTCTCTCACCCCATTCTCTTACATGACTATTAATCACGTTAGCATAAACATGTTACCATTTAGGAAATTCTCTGAAATTTTAGTATAATAGGTGCCCTATGAGCTTTCTTGAGCGCTGTCTCACATTGCTTATGGATAGTTGGTGTCACGAATGAAGGTCTATAGTTCACCGTGCATTTTCCAGCCCATGTCTGTGCATGAATTTGCCAATGCAGACCACCTGATACTTGTCCACAAGTATGTCTCGTTATTTATTTATTTTTATTCCAAATTTTTGTGACATGGATATCTCAACAATGCATTGGCCATATTTCATGAAATGTTCATCATGTATGGACATATATGTGAACATGTTACAGCAACATTTTCAAGGTCATGACGTCATCGTGACGTCATCTACGAGCAGTTTAATGAAAACCTATTACCTCATGTAGCTCTAGAACTGGTCATCTCTGTGTAATGAAATTTGACATGCATATAATTAATGAGTAGCTAATTGATTTCATTGAAAAAAAACGCGCGCGTACGCGTACGTTAGTGCAAAAACGCGCGCGCAAAATTTTAAAATGCTCCAAATCAACTCAAAATTGTTTTGCATATGTTTCAGGCCATTTCTAGCATTTCAAAAATTTCCGCGCGTGCGCGCGCGTTCGCGCGTTTTTTCGTGCGTAACGCGAACAAAACGTCCAAATTCTGTTTTTTTACTGGATTCATGTTACTGACACTACATACAACACATCCTGTCATTTTGAGCCATTTCCATGCAATAACAAGGTCGTGCAGGTGCGTCAAAGTTCAAAGTCTGCGCGTGCGTCAATACGTTTTTGTGTGCAAATATTGCAAAAAACATGACTACCTTCAATCGGCCATAGCTCTTCAGAATGGCCGGTGACCCCCAATTTTTTTTCAATATTCTGAAAGAGTGGGAAATGTAGATGTGATTTAATGTTCGATTTACCTTTTAAATTTATGTTGATGTCATCATATTGCCATATGAATCGAAAAAATGATTTTTCATGTATGACGTCATGAACTTTTTTACCCGCTTTTGTGTATCTCAGTAATTCATGGTCAATTTTCTCCCAAATTTCAGTATGTTGTAGCTGAGACCTCGCTCCATAGTAATAGTTCCCTTCATTTTTCATTTTGATGACGTCTTCACGGTGTAAATTTCATTATACGCATGAATGTCAAAATCGCACTTCCGTGTTATGTCAATGGAAGTGGTATTTATGAAATGACATGACGAGCTTCTAGGAGATGTATCTCACTAATATGTCAAGCTTTCACTCTGAAATTTCAGTATGTTGTAGCTGAGTCTACGAGCTTTCCGGATCGTCGTCTCCATTTTTTAATCAGATGTCGGGATCATGGTGAAATTTCAGCTTGAATATCGATTTCTTAATCATTCTAGCCCCTGCTGGGCATTACGTGTTAAGTGAATGGGAAGATTTGTGGCTCAATAGGTAAGGCGCCGTTTTAAGATCTCGAGGCCCCCGGTTCGATTCCTGGCGTGGGTAGGGTCAACTTTTGCATTCCTTTTGCAATGTTTATTTTGCCATCTTCTTCTGTTCTATGTGTAAGCACTCGCTAGTCACTTACAGGGGTTCGATTACTGTTACTGATTATCAAAGGAGAAACAAACAATTAAGTATGTTTATGGCTCAGGCGAGAGGTTTATTAATAGTGATACATTTATCTTGAACAGAGGGTGATATAGAATATTAAATACATACAGCTTGCTGGTCCAAAGAGTCGGGAGATAATATATATAATAAACAGGAATACAGTCCACGCGGTTGAAATAATGACAATGAGTGGCCACTCTTAAAAGACGCGATGAATTTCAGTCAATGCAGCTCGCGAGTACATGTACCCTGGCAGCACGCGAAGGTCCGAGGTTGGCGTGCGTTCTGGTCCACCCACAGCATGCACAAGCGGCTCCGTCCGAATAGATACTAGTTTGGGGATTCTGCAAAGCGTTCTCACACAGTTGTGAATTACGGGAAAAGCAATGTTAATTTCTTCTAAATCAGGAACAGCGTCCGACGTCAGGTCAACTCCTCCTTTAATGAAGTATACTTTAACTATCAACTTATAACTCCACTTATAACTCGGCTACTCCACAACGTTCTTGGTTACACCAACAAACACCAACTTTACAATAATTCTACTTTAACAGGCTACAGGCAACTATATACAGGTATCTACACTTCTGCCTCTCTTGACTTCCAATACTAAACTAAACTCGTTTGTACATCATGCTACATATACTACCCCAAGACTCTCTCTTCAAAGGGTGATGCAAAAACATGAGTAGGGGAGGAGACAAACAAAACCATTAAGAAACAAGCAATGGAATGTCCAGCGAGAAAAAGATGAAGGACATACGTGTATCGGATTCCGATATATAACAGATCCTGGCAAAAAGAGAGAAGAGGAGAGAACAGGGGCAGGATTCCACCCGGGAGGTCCCTGATTCCACTTAACTGACCACAGCTCTCCGCACTGGACATATCCTAACTCTCTGAACAACAGTTTTATTGTTTTTGCCTTGGGAGTGCTTTGACTCACAAAATACATACTTTCTATCTATGTACTCCTCTGTGCTAATATGTTTCTAGTATGCAGTGACTTCCACTGCTTACATATCTCCCCGCCAACTTTGATCATGACTTCCACTGTCGTGATTGTTTGTCATTGACAATGCCTATTCCGAAACTGACATGTTTAAAACATTAACATAATTATTAAGTAAACTAAACATATTTCCATACATACATCAATACTCAGTAAATAATTCTGTATGTAAACAAACCCTATTTATTACTGACATACATGAGCAGAATATAATTTAAATGCATAGCGTAAATACATAGCGTTTACGGCGAACTTCCACAAAAACTCACTTTTGCAAAAAAAATGTTTCTCCTATAACATGCACAAAACATGTGAAACTCTCTTCCTATTCATTCGTAGAGTTACATATGGAGGGATGACATTACAGGCCAAAGATTCATGTAAACATAAAAAATAATATAGTGCAAATGTGTATAACAACTAAACTATACAAGGCCCCGAAACAAGAAGCGAACCAACACTTAACAATATTCCTCCTAAGAGACATGATAAATACATGAGTCCCATTATTGGACACTTCACTAAACATAAACAATTTCTTCTTCCACAATGAAGAGGGGCGCTGTATATCTTTCAGGTGGGACACCCCTATTGGACCTAATGGAGGACCGAGCTGGGAGGGGAGGTGGGGAGTCTAGGGCAGGCAATGGGTCGATTTGCTCCTCCTGTTCAGTTGGGGATCCCACATTGAAGTCGATGAAGGGCGGAGTGGCATGGGGGAGAGACTCCTCCTCGATTCCAGGAGGGCTAGGTTCGTGACGGGGTAGGGGTGGGACATCAAAAACTGGGTAGACGCCTGGGTGTCTCTCTTCTTCCGGTGGGATATCGTGTTGCGCCTGCTCCTCTACCACAGCTGGGGCCGTCTCGGGGTTCTCCTCCTCCATTGGAAAGAAGCAGGGCTTAAGTTCATTTCGGTGAACGGTCCGTTCGGGGCCCTCCTTGTTCTCCGGCTTGATTGTGTAGACAGGCAGTTGCTCATCTGGGCGACCAACAACGATGTGGGGATAGGGAGACCAGAAATTACCAATCTTTTTCTGGTTCCGCCGGGACCTTTCCCGGACTAACACCCGCTCACCCGCAGTAAGAGGCACATCCATCACCTTTCTGTCATATGCATTCTTCTGCCGCCCCCTAGCCTTCTCCGATTCTTTCTGCGCTATTTCCCGCACTGCGGTGAGCCGTGAACAGTGGTCCTGTACCCAGTGTGTGGTAGGCTCTGTGGACTGGGCGCCTGCATCCTCGGACGTCAAGTGGAGGGGTAGTCTCCCGTGTCGCCCAAACATCAGGAAGAATGGTGTATACCCTGTGGTCCGGTGTACTGTGTTGTTGTATGAGAAGACAAGTTCCCCGAGAAATTGTGGCCACCTGCTTCTCTTCTCTTCATCAAGCGCACGCACGAGGTTGATCAGTGTCCGGTTGAAGCGCTCACAGGCCCCGTTTCCCTGTGGGTGGTAGGCTGTTGTGTGGCTCTTTCCTGCACCATACAGCATGCAGAGCTCCTCGATCACCTGTGCCAGGAAATTTCGTCCTTGATCTGAGTGGAGGCGTCCCGGGAAACCATACACTTGGATGAAGTACTTCCACAGGGCATGGGCGGTGGTGTGAGCTGTCTGGTCCCGAGTAGGCACTGCGACGGAGAGCTTGGTAAAGTGATCAACGATTACTAATACATTCTCATAGCCGCCTGCAGACTTGTGAAGTGTCAGGTAGTCTACTGCCACCAGCTGGAGAGGGTACGAGGTTGATATGCTGACCAATGGTGCTTTCGGAGGACTGGAACTTCCTTTCTTCAAACTACATGCCATACACTGGGCACACCAATCCATAACATCCTTGGCCATGTACGGCCAGTACCAGTCCCGTCGGACCATTTCCAGGGTGCGGTCTGCACCCAGGTGGCCAGCTTCTTTGTGGGTCCTTGTGAACACTTCTCTTCTCAGACCCCGGGGTACCACCAGTTGTTGATATGATACTCTCTCCCTGGGGCTAAAGTGTTGCCGATACAGCACACCATCGATAACGTCCAACTTGGGCCACTCATTCACCAGTTTCTTGAAACCTCTACTTCCCGTTTTGATGACAGATGGTGAAGGGCGCCTGTTTTCCCTGAGTAGCTGGGCGATCTGCACGATACCAGGGTCTTCTGTTTGGCGTTGTGCTGCGAGGGTTGAGAAGTTTGTCCGGATTTCCATACACTCCACCTCCTCACTTTCTTGGTCTGGGTCATTCTGGTGTGGTTCCTCTGTGACTTCAGGTGGAGGCAAACGAGAGAGGGCGTCTGCATTTCCATTGCTCTTGCCGGGTCGATGTTTGATGGACAATCGGAAGTTTGCTAGGCGGCCTGCCCAGCGCTGTTCTGTTGCTCCTAGGTCAGCCTTGTGGAAATGAAGCAGAGGGCGATGATCTGTGTAGACGGTTACCTCAGAGCCCCAGAGGTAATCTTTAAACTTCTCGCATACAGCCCATTTGAGAGCCAGTAGCTCCAGCTTAAATGCGCTGTAGTGGTCATCATTTTTCTCCGCTTTCCTCAGGCTCCTGCTGGCGTAGGCGATCACTCTCTCTCGTCCATCATGTTCCTGGGCTAGAACTGCCCCAAGACCATGGCCGCTGGCGTCTGTGTATACGAGGAATGGCCTACTAAAGTCCGGATAGGAAAGGACAGGGGCTGTAACCAGGCATTGGCGGAGGGAGTCGAACGCTGATTGGCACTCCTGGGTCCAAAGGAATGGGCGAGGTGGAGCCCTCACTCCCTTGCGCTTCTTTGGCTGGCCTATCAGAGCAAAGAGAGGCTTGGCAATCTTCGAGAAGTCCTGGATGAATCTCCTGTAGTAGCCCACAAACCCCAGAAACTTGCGGACCTCCCTTGCACTTGTAGGCGTAGACCATGTTCTCACCGCCTCACACTTGTCAGGGTCTGTAGCAACACCATCTGCTGAGATCACATGCCCCAAGTATTGCACCTTGTCTTTGAAGAGGTGACACTTGCTTGGTTTCACCTTCAGCCCTGCACTACTTAGTCGTGTGAGAACCTTGTCCAAGTTGTCAAGGTGTGAGGAGAAATCCTTCGAGAAAATTACGATATCATCCAAGTATATCAAAACTGTCTCAAAGTTCAGGTCTCCAAGGCACCGTTGCATCAGTCGTTGGAAGGTGGCCGGAGCATTGGACAATCCGAAGGGCATCCTGTTGAATTCGAATAACCCCATGGGTGTCGTGAACGCTGTTTTGGTTTTATCCTCCTCTGCCATCTCTACTTGCCAGTACCCACTGGCAAGATCTAGTGTAGAAAAGAATGTCGCCTGTCCTAGGGCATCAAGTGACTCTTCAATACGAGGCAGGGGGTAGGCATCTTTCCTTGTCTTAGCGTTCAGCTTCCGGTAATCCACACACAGGCGTATACTACCATCTCCCTTCTTTACCAAGACTATAGGTGATGCCCAAGGACTTGAACTCTCCCGGATGATACTGTGTTCCAGCAGCTGTCGGAGATGATCTTTCACATCCTTAAACATCTGTGGAGGGATCCTTCGGAATGGCTCCTTATGTGGGGGAGCACTACCTGTTGGAATGTCATGTTGAATGAGACTTGTACGTCCATAGTCGTCACTGCCCTTGGAGAACGCCTGTCGATGCTTTTGGAGGAGTGTTTTGACCTGTTCGGCTTCATGTTTACTCAGACCCTTTGTGTTGACGTCAATGGATGAGATTGCCTCATCTACCTCATCGCTGCCATCGTCAATGATCATCTGAAGTGTCTGAGCATCTACTTGATCGAGGTCCACTCCTCGTCTGGTCAAGACACTATTCTCTTCAATGGCTTGGAAACTCCCCAGCTGGTTCGATCTAGTCAGGTAGATGTCCCGTGGGCTAGGGTTTGCGATTCGCACCGGTAGAATTCCCCTCCTGGCGATGACCACTGACCTTGCGATGCCAACACCTCCTGGCAAACCACCCTCTGGTCTCGCTTCCGTCAACCCCAGGACCTCTTTGGCACTCTGTGCTGCATGGCAAAAGCCGCGAACTATGACCTCATGGCCAGCTTTCACCCTCACTCTGGAATCAGCCAAACGGATGATGTGCTTGTCTCCCCTCTTGAATGCTTCCTGATGATGCGTGACTGTCAAGACTCTCCGCCACGTCTCGTCTCTCCGAACTCTCTCTGACTTCAGGTACTGCTCTCCCATCTCGCTGAACAGCTGTTTCCTGCACTTCTCAATGACGTTCATCCCGAGAAGGCAGGGCGAGGAGGAAGAGGGTGACTTCTCCACAACCAACATGCTTACTAGTCCAAGGTTTTCTCCAAGGACTGCGACATCCAGTGTTACACATCCTAAGTATGGAATAGCTAGTCCATTTGCTCCTTTCAATCTGAGCCATGGCACCTCCTCGGTCCATAGCCCATCCTGGTGGAGCAACTCCAGGCATTCCTTGGAGATTGTAGACACCTGGGAGCCTGTATCTAGGATGCAAGTCACCTCAGCACCATTGATTCTAGCTTTGGCTAGCAGGTGTCCACCAACAATCGGAGGTCGCAATGTATGTGGTTGTGGGGGCAGAGAACGTTTTGTTGTTGGGTCTGGTTTCCTTTCCGGGACGTGACCCTCCGTCCCGGAGCATCCTAGTTTCCCGCCTGCCAGTAATGGTCCTGGTCATGCTGAGAAGCTCGTGGAGGCTGACGGGATCGGTTTGATGGTGGACGCCGCCATCCACGGGACGGTTGGTCGCAGTTCCTGGCAAAGTGGCCCGGCCTGTCGCAGTTGTAACAGACGTTGTCCTTGTTCGGTATAAGCCGTCTCTGGTCATTTCCTCTAGCTTCCAGATTTGCCACCCGCCGCTGCATATCCTCCATCATCCCGAGCATTTTGTCAAGGGTCTCTGTCGCAAGAGTTTCCCGCTGAGGTTGCTTTGTTGTTGCCGACTTGGCCTCTGCCAGGAAAACGGCAGCCTCTGCCATCGTGAAGTTTTCTAGGTGGCCCTTCTCTTCTTCGGCTTCGATTTTTGTGGCCTCCTCTTTTAAGTGTGTGAAGGCCACCCGGCTATTCTGCCTCCAATAGCGACAGACAGAGACCTTCACCGGCCCCTGTCGGAGGCCCTCAACAAAACAACTGCACAGCAGCTCCTCCATGTTTCTTACTACATCGGGCTGGCAGGCCTCGATTTTCTTGCCCAGCTCCTGAAGAGCTAACGCATAGCTCCGCGTGCTTTCATTCCTACCCTGTACTCGGGAATGAAGCTGGCCCATCAGGGAGGCGAGGGTGCTCTTCGGTGCAAAGAGCCCCTTAAGTGCTTTGAATATCTCCTCCCCTGATTGTCTCTCCCGGTCAGGCAGGACAAGGATCTCTCTCCTGGCATCACCTGCCAGGTGATGGAGGATGATTTCCACCTTCTGGTCATCAGGGGTCCTCCATGCCCTGAAGGCAGCTTCCACCCTGCGAACCCATTCGCCAATGTTCGGCTCCACTCCCGACTGGTCTCCAGTGAAAATGGGAATATTTATAAACAGGGGAACGTAGCTAACTGGCATCATGGGGTTGGGGGCTGCAGCTTGAGGTGTAATCCCCCCAGCCACATTACTAGTGTCCGCTTGGGTAGCCTGCTCGTTAATGGGGTCCATGCTGACTCAATGCTAAAATGTTTCAACCCAATTTGAAATATATTATTATGATTCTGTTTCCTCTCCGTAAGTATACACTGGATTAAGATCACAATAACCTTATCAGCAGCGACAAAGCAACCCTTTTAACTTGTTAACAACAAAAAAAAAAAACCTGCGCAATCTAGGTGCATTAAAATACACCAGGAACAGTAGGGAGGTAACTGGCAAAAATCAGATATAGATAATACTGCTTTAGCTCCTTTAAATAGGCAAAATTATATTCTTAAGCCACAATAACAACCAGATTGGACAAGCTATCCCTCTTTAAACATTGCCGCCTTTCAATAGCAGGAATACTACTGATTTGACCTGAACAATGTTAAATTGAATTGGATCACACAATGTTTGTTTTGATCCGCTCTCCAAATATGCTTTGTCCAACTTAGTGTTTTACAAGCCGTGGCAAACGCATAAAAGACAATACAGCCAACAAGATAGACAATGTGGAGAAATGGAGAGTTATTAAAAATAATTAACGGAAACCTCTCGCCGAACTTCAATAATCGATTTCGAAATCCCACTCCTGACACCAAATTTTATGTAAGCACTCGCTAGTCACTTACAGGGGTTCGATTACTGTTACTGATTATCAAAGGAGAAACAAACAATTAAGTATGTTTATGGCTCAGGCGAGAGGTTTATTAATAGTGATACATTTATCTTGAACAGAGGGTGATATAGAATATTAAATACATACAGCTTGCTGGTCCAAAGAGTCGGGAGATAATATATATAATAAACAGGAATACAGTCCACGCGGTTGAAATAATGACAATGAGTGGCCACTCTTAAAAGACGCGATGAATTTCAGTCAATGCAGCTCGCGAGTACATGTACCCTGGCAGCACGCGAAGGTCCGAGGTTGGCGTGCGTTCTGGTCCACCCACAGCATGCACAAGCGGCTCCGTCCGAATAGATACTAGTTTGGGGATTCTGCAAAGCGTTCTCACACAGTTGTGAATTACGGGAAAAGCAATGTTAATTTCTTCTAAATCAGGAACAGCGTCCGACGTCAGGTCAACTCCTCCTTTAATGAAGTATACTTTAACTATCAACTTATAACTCCACTTATAACTCGGCTACTCCACAACGTTCTTGGTTACACCAACAAACACCAACTTTACAATAATTCTACTTTAACAGGCTACAGGCAACTATATACAGGTATCTACACTTCTGCCTCTCTTGACTTCCAATACTAAACTAAACTCGTTTGTACATCATGCTACATATACTACCCCAAGACTCTCTCTTCAAAGGGTGATGCAAAAACATGAGTAGGGGAGGAGACAAACAAAACCATTAAGAAACAAGCAATGGAATGTCCAGCGAGAAAAAGATGAAGGACATACGTGTATCGGATTCCGATATATAACAGATCCTGGCAAAAAGAGAGAAGAGGAGAGAACAGGGGCAGGATTCCACCCGGGAGGTCCCTGATTCCACTTAACTGACCACAGCTCTCCGCACTGGACATATCCTAACTCTCTGAACAACAGTTTTATTGTTTTTGCCTTGGGAGTGCTTTGACTCACAAAATACATACTTTCTATCTATGTACTCCTCTGTGCTAATATGTTTCTAGTATGCAGTGACTTCCACTGCTTACATATGCCTCACTTTGTCATTCTCT
Source organism: Arbacia lixula (assembly GCA_963669155.1). Lineage (NCBI taxonomy): Eukaryota > Metazoa > Echinodermata > Echinoidea > Arbacioida > Arbaciidae > Arbacia > Arbacia lixula. Next base: position 115,467 of record CAVLGW020000019.1, read on the forward strand.
TTGAGATTTTCTTTCCAATTCTTTTTTCTCTCACCCCATTCTCTTACATGACTATTAATCACGTTAGCATAAACATGTTACCATTTAGGAAATTCTCTGAAATTTTAGTATAATAGGTGCCCTATGAGCTTTCTTGAGCGCTGTCTCACATTGCTTATGGATAGTTGGTGTCACGAATGAAGGTCTATAGTTCACCGTGCATTTTCCAGCCCATGTCTGTGCATGAATTTGCCAATGCAGACCACCTGATACTTGTCCACAAGTATGTCTCGTTAGGTGGTCTGTCGCCAACGACAGATCACCTCTTAATTTCGTTAGAATTTTCTTTCTTTATTATTTATTTATTTATTTTTATTCCAAATTTTTGTGACATGGATATCTCAACAATGCATAAGCCATATTTCATGAAATGTTCATCATGTATGGACATATATGTGAACATGTTACAGCAACATTTTCAAGGTCATGACGTCATCGTGACGTCATCTACGAGCAGTTTAATGAAAAACTATTACCTCATGTAGCTCTAGAACTGGTCATCTCTGTGTAATGAAATTTGACATGCATATAATTAATGAGTAGCTAATTAATTTCATTGAAAAAAAACGCGCGCGTACGCGTACGTTAGTGCAAAAACGCGCGCGCAAAATTTTAAAATGCTCTAAATCAACTCAAAATTGTTTTGCATATGTTTCAGGCCATTTCTAGCATTTCAAAAATTTCCGCGCGTGCGCGCGCGTTCGCGCGTTTTTTCGTGCGTAACGCGAACAAAACGTCAAAATTCTGTTTTTTTACTGGATTCATGTTACTGACACTACATACAACACATCCTGTCATTTTGAGCCATTTCCATGCAATAACAAGGTCGTGCGGGTGCGTCAAAGTTCAAAGTCTGCGCGTGCGTCAATACGTTTTTGTGTGCAAATATTGCAAAAAACATGACTACCTTCAATCGGCCATAGCTCTTCAGAATGGCCGGTGACCCCCAATTTTTTTTCAATATTCTGAAAGAGTGGGAAATGTAGATGTGATTCAATGTTCGATTTACCTTTTAAATTTATGTTGATGTCATCATATTGCCATATGAATCGAAAAAATGATTTTTCATGTATGACGTCATGAACTTTTTTACCCGCTTTTGTGTATCTCAGTAATTCATGGTCAATTTTCTCCCAAATTTCAGTATGTTGTAGCTGAGACCTCGCTCCATGGTAGGAGTTGCCTTCATTTTTCATTTTGATGACGTCTTCACGGTGTAAATTTCATTATACGCATGAATGTCAAAATCGCACTTCCGTGTTATGTCAATGGAAGTGGTATTTATGAAATGACATGACGAGCTTCTAGGAGATGTATCTCACTAATATGTCAAGCTTTCACTCTGAAATTTCAGTATGTTGTAGCTGAGTCTACGAGCTTTCCGGAACGTTGTCTCCATTTTTTAATCAGATGTCGGGATCATGGTGAAATTTCAGCTTGAATATCGATTTCTTAATCATTCTAGCCCCTGCTGGGCATTACGTGTTAAGTGAATGGGAAGATTTGTGGCTCAATAGGTAAGGCGCCGTTTTAAGATCTCGAGGCCCCCGGTTCGATTCCTGGCGTGGGTAGGGTCAACTTTTGCATTCCTTTTGCAATGTTTATTTTGCCATCTTCTTCTGTTCTATGCCTCACTTTGTCATTCTCTTTGAGATTTTCTTTCCAATTCTTTTTTCTCTCACCCCATTCTCTTACATGACTATTAATCACGTTAGCATAAACATGTTACCATTTAGGAAATTCTCTGAAATTTTAGTATAATAGGTGCCCTATGAGCTTTCTTGAGCGATGTCTCACATTGCTTATGGATAGATGGTGTTACGAATGAAGGTCTATAGTCCAGCTTATACTTGTCCACAAGTATGTCTCGTTAGGTGGTCTGCCATGCCATGGCAGATCACCTCTTGTTTTTGTCCGAATTTTCTTTCTTTATTATTAGGTGGTCTGCCATGCCATGGCAGATCACCTCTTGTTTTTGTCCGAATTTTCTTTCTTTATTAGGTGGTCTGCCATGCAGATCACCTTTTGTTTTCGTCCGAATTTTCTTTCTTTATTATTATTATTTATTTATTTATTTATTTTTATTCCTAATTTTTGTGGCATTGATATCTCAACATTGCATGGACAATTTTTCATGAAATCTTTATCATCTATTGCTATATACGTGAACATGTTCCAGCAAGATTTTCAAGGTCATGACGTTATCGTGACGTCATCTACGAGCAATTAAATGAAAATCTATTATCTCATGTAGCTCTAGAACTAGTCATCTCTGTGTAATGAAATTTGGCATGCATATAATTAATGAGTAGCCAATTAATTTCAATGAATAAAAACGCGCGCGTACGCGTAAGTTAGTGCAAAAACGCGCGCGCAAAATTTATAAATGCTCCAAATCAACTCAAAATTGTTTTGCATATGTTTCAGGCCATTTCTAGCATTTCAAAAATTTCCGCGCGTGCGCGCGCGTTCGCGCGTTTTTCCGTGCGTAACGCGAACAAAACGTCAAAATGCGGTTTTTTTACTGGAGTCATGTTACTGACACTACATACAACACATCCTGTCATTTTGAGCCATTTCCATGCAATAACAAGGTCGTGCGGGTGCGTCAAAGTTCAAAGTCTGCGCGCGCGTCAATACGTTTTTGTGTGCAAATATTGCAAAAAACATGACTACCTTTCAATCGGCCATAGCTCTTCAGAATGGCTGGTGACCCCCAATTTTTTTTCAATATTCTGAAAGAGTGGGAAATGTAGATGTGATTTAATGTTCGATTTACCTTTTAAATTTATGTTGATGTCATCATATTGCCATATGAATCGAAAAAATGATTTTTCATGTATGACGTCATGAACTTTTTTACCCGCTTTTGGGTATCTCAGTAATCCATGGTCAATTTTCTCCCAAATTTCAGTATGTTGTAGCTGAGACCTCGCTCCATAGTAGGAGTTGCCTTCATTTTTCATTTTGATGACGTCTTCACGGTGTAAATTTCATTATACGCATGAATGTCAAAATCGCACTTCCGTGTTATGTCAATGGAAGTGGTATTTATGAAATGACATGACGAGCTTCTAGGAGATGTATCTCACTAATATGTCAAGCTTTCACTCTGAAATTTCAGTATGTTGTAGCTGAGTCTACGAGCTTTCCGGAACGTTGTCTCCATTTTTTAATCAGATGTCGGGATCATGGTGAAATTTCAGCTTGAATATCGATTTCTTAATCATTCTAGCCCCTGCTGGGCATTACGTGTTAAGTGAATGGGAAGATTTGTGGCTCAATAGGTAAGGCGCCGTTTTAAGATCTCGAGGCCCCCGGTTCGATTCCTGGCGTGGGTAGGGTCAACTTTTGCATTCCTTTTGCAATGTTTATTTTGCCATCTTCTTCTGTTCTATGCCTCACTTTGTCATTCTCTTTGAGATTTTCTTTCCAATTCTTTTTTCTCTCACCCCATTCTCTTACATGACTATTAATCACGTTAGCATAAACATGTTACCATTTAGGAAATTCTCTGAAATTTTAGTATAATAGGTGCCCTATGAGCTTTCTTGAGCGCTGTCTCACATTGCTTATGGATAGTTGGTGTCACGAATGAAGGTCTATAGTTCACCGTGCATTTTCCAGCCCATGTCTGTGCATGAATTTGCCAATGCAGACCACCTGATACTTGTCCACAAGTATGTCTCGTTTATTTATTAGGTGGTCTGTCGCCAACGACAGATCACCTCTTAATTTCGTTAGAATTTTCTTTCTTTATTATTTATTTATTTATTTTTATTCCAAATTTTTGTGACATGGATATCTCAACAATGCATGGGCCATATTTCATGAAATGTTCATCATGTATGGACATATATGTGAACATGTTACAGCAACATTTTCAAGGTCATGACGTCATCGTGACGTCATCTACGAGCAGTTTAATGAAAAACTATTACCTCATGTAGCTCTAGAACTGGTCATCTCTGTGTAATGAAATTTGACATGCATATAATTAATGAGTAGCTAATTAATTTCATTGAAAAAAAACGCGCGCGTACGCGTACGTTAGTGCAAAAACGCGCGCGCAAAATTTTAAAATGCTCCAAATCAACTCAAAATTGTTTTGCATATGTTTCAGGCCATTTCTAGCATTTCAAAAATTTCCGCGCGTGCGCGCGCGTTCGCGCGTTTTTTCGTGCGTAACGCGAACAAAACGTCAAAATTCTGTTTTTTTACTGGATTCATGTTACTGACACTACATACAACACATCCTGTCATTTTGAGCCATTTCCATGCAATAACAAGGTCGTGCGGGTGCGTCAAAGTTCAAAGTCTGCGCGTGCGTCAATACGTTTTTGTGTGCAAATATTGCAAAAAACATGACTACCTTCAATCGGCCATAGCTCTTCAGAATGGCCGGTGACCCCCAATTTTTTTTCAATATTCTAAAAGAGTGGGAAATGTAGATGTGATTTAATGTTCGATTTACCTTTTAAATTTATGTTCATGTCATCATATTGCCATATGAATCGAAAAAATGATTTTTCATGTATGACGTCATGAACTTTTTTACCCGCTTTTGTGTATCTCAGTAATTCATGGTCAATTTTCTCCCAAATTTCAGTATGTTGTAGCTGAGACCTCGCTCCATAGTAGGAGTTGCCTTCATTTTTCATTTTGATGACGTCTTCACGGTGTAAATTTCATTATACGCATGAATGTCAAAATCGCACTTCCGTGTTATGTCAATGGAAGTGGTATTTATGAAATGACATGACGAGCTTCTAGGAGATGTATCTCACTAATATGTCAAGCTTTCACTCTGAAATTTCAGTATGTTGTAGCTGAGTCTACGAGCTTTCCGGAACGTTGTCTCCATTTTTTAATCAGATGTCGGGATCATGGTGAAATTTCAGCTTGAATATCGATTTCTTAATCATTCTAGCCCCTGCTGGGCATTACGTGTTAAGTGAATGGGAAGATTTGTGGCTCAATAGGTAAGGCGCCGTTTTAAGATCTCGAGGCCCCCGGTTCGATTCCTGGCGTGGGTAGGGTCAACTTTTGCATTCCTTTTGCAATGTTTATTTTGCCATCTTCTTCTGTTCTATGCCTCACTTTGTCTTTCTCTTTGAGATTTTCTTTCCAATTCTTTTTTCTCTCACCCCATTCTCTTACATGACTATTAATCACGTTAGCATAAACATGTTACCATTTAGGAAATTCTCTGAAATTTTAGTATAATAGGTGCCCTATGAGCTTTCTTGAGCGCTGTCTCACATTGCTTATGGATAGTTGGTGTCACGAATGAAGGTCTATAGTTCACCGTGCATTTTCCAGCCCATGTCTGTGCATGAATTTGCCAATGCAGACCACCTGATACTTGTCCACAAGTATGTCTCGTTATTTATTTATTTTTATTCCAAATTTTTGTGACATGGATATCTCAACAATGCATAGGCCATATTTCATGAAATGTTAATCATGTATGGACATATATGTGAACATGTTACAGCAACATTTTCAAGGTCATGACGTCATCGTGACGTCATCTACGAGCAGTTTAATGAAAAACTATTACCTCATGTAGCTCTAGAACTGGTCATCTCTGTGTAATGAAATTTGACATGCATATAATTAATGAGTAGCTAATTAATTTCATTGAAAAAAAAACGCGCGCGTACGCGTACGTTAGTGCAAAAACGCGCGCGCAAAATTTTAAAATGCTCCAAATCAACTCAAAATTGTTTTGCATATGTTTCGGGCCATTTCTAGCATTTCAAAAATTTCCGCGCGTGCGCGCGCGTTCGCGCGTTTTTTCGTGCGTAACGCGAACAAAACGTCAAAATTCTGTTTTTTTACTGGATTCATGTTACTGACACTACATACAACACATCCTGTCATTTTGAGCCATTTCCATGCAATAACAAGGTCGTGCGGGTGCGTCAAAGTTCAAAGTCTGCGCGTGCGTCAATACGTTTTTGTGTGCAAATATTGCAAAAAACATGACTACCTTCAATCGGCCATAGCTCTTCAGAATGGCCGGTGACCCCCAATTTTTTTTCAATATTCTGAAAGAGTGGGAAATGTAGATGTGATTTAATGTTCGATTTACCTTTTAAATTTATGTTGATGTCATCATATTGCCATATGAATCGAAAAAATGATTTTTCATGTATGACGTCATGAACTTTTTTACCCGCTTTTGTGTATCTCAGTAATTCATGGTCAATTTTCTCCCAAATTTCAGTATGTTGTAGCTGAGACCTCGCTCCATAGTAGGAGTTGCCTTCATTTTTCATTTTGATGACGTCTTCACGGTGTAAATTTCATTATACGCATGAATGTCAAAATCGCACTTCCGTGTTATGTCAATGGAAGTGGTATTTATGAAATGACATGACGAGCTTCTAGGAGATGTATCTCACTAATATGTCAAGCTTTCACTCTGAAATTTCAGTATGTTGTAGCTGAGTCTACGAGCTTTCCGGAACGTTGTCTCCATTTTTTAATCAGATGTCGGGATCATGGTGAAATTTCAGCTTGAATATCGATTTCTTAATCATTCTAGCCCCTGCTGGGCATTACGTGTTAAGTGAATGGGAAGATTTGTGGCTCAATAGGTAAGGCGCCGTTTTAAGATCTCGAGGCCCCCGGTTCGATTCCTGGCGTGGGTAGGGTCAACTTTTGCATTCCTTTTGCAATGTTTATTTTGCCATCTTCTTCTGTTCTATGCCTCACTTTGTCATTCTCTTTGAGATTTTCTTTCCAATTCTTTTTTCTCTCACCCCATTCTCTTACATGACTATTAATCACGTTAGCATAAACATGTTACCATTTAGGAAATTCTCTGAAATTTTAGTATAATAGGTGCCCTATGAGCTTTCTTGAGCGCTGTCTCACATTGCTTATGGATAGTTGGTGTCACGAATGAAGGTCTATAGTTCACCGTGCATTTTCCAGCCCATGTCTGTGCATGAATTTGCCAATGCAGACCACCTGATACTTGTCCACAAGTATGTCTCGTTATTATTAGGTGGTCTGTCGCCAACGACAGATCACCTCTTAATTTCGTTAGAATTTTCTTTCTTTATTTATTTATTTTTATTCCAAATTTTTGTGACATGGATATCTCAACAATGCATAGGCCATATTTCATGAAATGTTCATCATGTATGGACATATATGTGAACATGTTACAGCAACATTTTCAAGGTCATGACGTCATCGTGACGTCATCTACGAGCAGTTTAATGAAAAACTATTACCTCATGTAGCTCTAGAACTGGTCATCTCTGTGTAATGAAATTTGACATGCATATAATTAATGAGTAGCTAATTAATTTCATTGAAAAAAAACGCGCGCGTACGCGTACGTTAGTGCAAAAACGCGCGCGGAAAATTTTATAATGCTCCAAATCAACTCAAAATTGTTTTGCATATGTTTCAGGCCATTTCTAGCATTTCAAAAATTTCCGCGCGTGCGCGCGCGTTCGCGCGTTTTTTCGTGCGTAACGCGAACAAAACGTCAAAATTCTGTTTTTTTACTGGATTCATGTTACTGACACTACATACAACACATCCTGTCATTTTGAGCCATTTCCATGCAATAACAAGGTCGTGCGGGTGCGTCAAAGTTCAAAGTCTGCGCGTGCGTCAATACGTTTTTGTGTGCAAATATTGCAAAAAACATGACTACCTTCAATCGGCCATAGCTCTTCAGAATGGCCGGTGACCCCCAATTTTTTTTCAATATTCTGAAAGAGTGGGAAATGTAGATGTGATTTAATGTTCCATTTACCTTTTAAATTTATGTTGATGTCATCATATTGCCATATGAATCGAAAAAATGATTTTTCATGTATGACGTCATGAACTTTTTTACCCGCTTTTGTGTATCTCAGTAATTCATGGTCAATTTTCTCCCAAATTTCAGTATGTTGTAGCTGAGACCTCGCTCCATAGTAGGAGTTGCCTTCATTTTTCATTTTGATGACGTCTTCACGGTGTAAATTTCATTATACGCATGAATGTCAAAATCGCACTTCCGTGTTATGTCAATGGAAGTGGTATTTATGAAATGACATGACGAGCTTCTAGGAGATGTATCTCACTAATATGTCAAGCTTTCACTCTGAAATTTCAGTATGTTGTAGCTGAGTCTACGAGCTTTCCGGAACGTTGTCTCCATTTTTGAATCAGATGTCGGGATCATGGTGAAATTTCAGCTTGAATATCGATTTCTTAATCATTCTAGCCCCTGCTGGGCATTACGTGTTAAGTGAATGGGAAGATTTGTGGCTCAATAGGTAAGGCGCCGTTTTAAGATCTCGAGGCCCCCGGTTCGATTCCTGGCGTGGGTAGGGTCAACTTTTGCATTCCTTTTGCAATGTTTATTTTGCCATCTTCTTCTGTTCTATGCCTCACTTTGTCATTCTCTTTGAGATTTTCTTTCCAATTCTTTTTTCTCTCGCCCCATTCTCTTACATGACTATTAATCACGTTAGCATAAACATGTTACCATTTAGGAAATTCTCTGAAATTTTAGTATAATAGGTGCCCTATGAGCTTTCTTGAGCGCTGTCTCACATTGCTTATAGATAGTTGGTGTCACGAATGAAGGTCTATAGTTCACCGTGCATTTTCCAGCCCATGTCTGTGCATGAATTTGCCAATGCAGACCACCTGATACTTGTCCACAAGTATGTCTCGTTATTTATTTATTTTTATTCCAAATTTTTGTGACATGGATATCTCAACAATGCATAGGCCATATTTCATGAAATGTTCATCATGTATGGACATATATGTGAACATGTTACAGCAACATTTTCAAGGTCATGACGTCATCGTGACGTCATCTACGAGCAGTTTAATGAAAAACTATTACCTCATGTAGCTCTAGAACTGGTCATCTCTGTGTAATGAAATTTGACATGCATATAATTAATGAGTAGTTAATTAATTTCATTGAAAAAAAACGCGCGCGTACGCGTACGTTAGTGCAAAAACGTGCGCGCAAAATTTCAAAATGCTCAGAATCAACTCAAAATTGTTTTGCATATGTTTCAGGCAATTTCTAGCATTTTGAAAATTTCCGCGCGTGCGCGCGCGTTCGCGCGTTTTTCCGTGCGTAACGCGAACAAAACGTCAAAATTCCGTTTTTTTACTGGATTCATGTTACTGACACTACATACAACACATCCTGTCATTTTGAGTCATTTCCATGCAATAACAAGGTCGTGCGGGTGCGTCAACGTTCAAAGTCTGCGCGTGCGTCAATACGTTTTTGTGTGCAAATATTGCAAAAAACATGACTACTTTCAATCGGCCATAGCTCTTTAGAATGGCTGGTGACCCCCAATTTTTTTTCAATATTCTGAAAGAGTGGGAAATGTAGATGTGATTTAATGTTCGATTTACCTTTTAAATTAATGTTGATGTCATCATATTGCCATATGAATCGAAAAAATGATTTTTTATGTATGACGTCATGAACTTTTTTACCCGTTTTTGTGTATCTCAGTAATCCATGGTCAATTTTCTCCCAAATTTCAGTATGTTGTAGCTGAGACCTCGCTCCATAGTAGGAGTTGCCTTCATTTTTCATTTTGATGACGTCTTCACGGTGTAAATTTCATTATACGCATGAATGTCAAAATCGCACTTCCGTGTTATGTCAATGGAAGTGGTATTTATGAAATGACATGACGAGCTTCTAGGAGATGTATCTCACTAATAGGTCAAGCTTTCACTCTGAAATTTCAGTGTGTTGTAGTTTAGTCTACGAGCTTTCCGGGGCGTCGTCTCCAATTTTTAATCAGATGTCGGGATCATGGTGAAATTTCAGCTTGAATATCGATTTCTTAATCATTCTAGCCCCTGCTGGGCATTACGTGTTAAGTGAACGGGAAGATTTGTGGCTCAATAGGTAGGGCGCCGTTTGAAGATCTCGAGGCCCCCGGTTCGATTCCTGGCGTGGGTAGGGTCAACTTTTGCATTCCTTTTGCAATGTTTATTTTGCCATCTTCTTCTGTTCTATCCCTCACTTTGTCATTCTCTTTGAGATTTTCTTTCCAATTCTTTTTTTCTCTCGCCCCATTCTCTTACATGACTATTAATCACGTTAGCATAAACATGTTACCATTTAGGAAATTCTCTGAAATGTTAGTATAATAGGTGCCCTATGAGCTTTCTTGAGCGATGTCTCATATTGCTTATGGATAGATGCTGTCACGAATGAATGTCTATAGTTCACCGTGCATTTTCCAGCCCATGTCAGTGCATGAATTTGCCAATGCAGACCACCTTATACTTGTCCACAAGTATGTCTCGTTATTTATTAGGTGGTCTGCCATGCCATGGCAGATCACCTCTTGTTTTTGTCCGAATTTTCTTTCTTTATTATTATTATTAGGTGGTCTGTCGCCAACGACAGATCACCTCTTAATTTCGTTAGAATTTTCTTTCTTTATTATTTATTTATTTATTTTTATTCCAAATTTTTGTGACATGGATATCTCAACAATGCATGGGCCATATTTCATGAAATGTTCATCATGTATGGACATATATGTGAACATGTTACAGCAACATTTTCAAGGTCATGACGTTATCGTGACGTCATCTACGAGCAGTTTAATGAAAAACTATTACCTCATGTAGCTCTAGAACTGGTCATCTCTGTGTAATGAAATTTGACATGCATATAATTAATGAGTAGCTAATTAATTTCATTGAAAAAAAACGCGCGCGTACGCGTACGTTAGTGCAAAAACGCGCGCGCAAAATTTTAAAATGCTCCAAATCAACTCAAAATTGTTTTGCATATGTTTCAGGCCATTTCTAGCATTTCAAAAATTTCCGCGCGTGCGCGCGCGTTCGCGCGTTTTTTCGTGCGTAACGCGAACAAAACGTCAAAATTCTGTTTTTTTACTGGATTCATGTTACTGACACTACATACAACACATCCTGTCATTTTGAGCCATTTCCATGCAATAACAAGGTCGTGCGGGTGCGTCAAAGTTCAAAGTCTGCGCGTGCGTCAATACGTTTTTGTGTGCAAATATTGCAAAAAACATGACTACCTTCAATCGGCCATAGCTCTTCAGAATGGCCGGTGACCCCAAATTTTTTTTCAATATTCTGAAAGAGTGGGAAATGTAGATGTGATTTAATGTTCGATTTACCTTTTAAATTTATGTTGATGTCATCATATTGCCATATGAATCGAAAAAATGATTTTTCATGTATGACGTCATGAACTTTTTTACCCGCTTTTGTGTATCTCAGTAATTCATGGTCAATTTTCTCCCAAATTTCAGTATGTTGTAGCTGAGACCTCGCTTCATAGTAGGAGTTGCCTTCATTTTTCATTTTGATGACGTCTTCACGGTGTAAATTTCATTATACGCATGAATGTCAAAATCGCACTTCCGTGTTATGTCAATGGAAGTGGTATTTATGAAATGACATGACGAGCTTCTAGGAGATGTATCTCACTAATATGTCAAGCTTTCACTCTGAAATTTCAGTATGTTGTAGCTGAGTCTACGAGCTTTCCGAAACGTTGTCTCCATTTTTTAATCAGATGTCGGGATCATGGTGAAATTTCAGCTTGAATATCGATTTCTTAATCATTCTAGCCCCTGCTGGGCATTACGTGTTAAGTGAATGGGAAGATTTGTGGCTCAATAGGTACAGCGCCGTTTTAAGATCTCGAGGCCCCCGGTTCGATTCCTGGCGTGGGTAGGGTCAACTTTTGCATTCCTTTTGCAATGTTTATTTTGCCATCTTCTTCTGTTCTATGCCTCACTTTGTCATTCTCTTTGAGATTTTCTTTCCAATTCTTTTTTCTCTCACCCCATTCTCTTACATGACTATTAATCACGTTAGCATAAACATGTTACCATTTAGGAAATTCTCTGAAATTTTAGTATAATAGGTGCCCTATGAGCTTTCTTGAGCGCTGTCTCACATTGCTTATGGATAGTTGGTGTCACGAATGAAGGTCTATAGTTCACCGTGCATTTTCCAGCCCATGTCTGTGCATGAATTTGCCAATGCAGACCACCTGATACTTGTCCACAAGTATGTCTCGTTTATTTTTATTCCTATTTTTTGTGACATGGATATCTCAACAATGCATGGACCATGTTTCATCAAATGGTCATCATGTATAGGTATATATGTGAACATGTTACAGGAACATTTTCAAGGTCATTACGTAATCGTGACGTCATGCACGAGCAATTTAATGAAAATCTATTATTTCATGTAGCTCTAAAACCGTTCATCTCTGTGTAATGAAATTTGGCATGTATATAATTAATGACAAGACAATTAATTTCAATGAAAAAAAACGCGCGCGTACGCGTACGTTAGTGCATTAACGCGCGCGTAAAATAAAAAAATGCTCAAAATCAACTAGAAATTGTTTTGCATATGTTTGAGGCCATTTCTAGCATTTTTCAAATTTCCGCGCGTACGCGCGCGCGCGCGCGTTTTTCCGTGCGTTTAGCAAACGCAACGTCGGAAAACCGTTTTTTCACTGGATTCATGTTTCTGACAGTGCAAACAACACATCCTGAAATTTTGAGCCATTTCTATGCAATAATAAGGTCGTGCGGGAGCGTCAAAGTTCAAAGTCCGCGCGTGCGTCAATACGTTTTTGTGTGCAAAAACATGACCACCTTCAATCGGCCATAGCTCCTCAGAATGGCTGGTGACCCCCAATTTTTTTTTCATATTTTGAAAGAGTGGGAACTGTAGATGCTATTTCATGTATCATTTGGTCGTTAAATACATCGTAACGTCATCATATTGCCATATGAATCGAAAAAATCAATTTTCATGTATGACGTCATAAACTTTTTTACCCGTTCTTGCGTATCTCAGTAATCTTTGGTCAATTTTGTTCCAAATTTCAGTATGTGATAGCTGAGACATTGCTCTATGAGAAAGTAGCCCTAATATTTCAATAGGATTCTATCTTCATGGTATAAATTTGATTATAGACATTAATGTCAAAATCGATCGTAAGTACGTGTTATGTCAATGGAAGGGGTATTTATTAAATGACATGACGATCTTCTAGGAGCTGTATCTCGCTTATGTTCAATTCTGTTACTCTGAAATTTTAGTATGTTGTAGCTGAGTCTACTAGCTTTCGGGAACGTTTTCTTTATTTTTCAATCAGATGTCGCGATCATGGCGAAATTTCATCTTGAATATCAATTTCTTAATCATTCTAGCCCCTGCTGGGCATTACGTGTTAAGTGAATGGGAAGATGTGTGGCTCAATTGGTAAGGCGCCGCGTTTGAAGATCTCGAGGCCCCCGGTTCGATTCCTGGAGTGGGTAGGGTAAATTTTCGCATTCCTTTTACAATGTTTCTTTTGCCATCTTCTTCTGTTCTATCCCTCACTTTGTCTTTCTCTTTGAGATTTTCTTTCCCATTCGTTTTCTCTCGCCCCTTTATCTTACGTGGCTATTAATTACATGTTAGCACAATATACATGTAACCATTTAGGCATGTCTCTGAAATGTACGTTAGTAGACATTGTAGGTGCGCTATGAGCTTTCTTGAGCGGAGTCTCTGATTGCTTATGAATAGATGGTGTCACGATTGAAGGTCCATATCACCGTGCATTTTCTAGCCCATGTCAGTGCATGAATTTGCCAATGCAGACCACCTTATACTTGTCCACAAGTATGTCTCGTTTATTTATTAGGTGGTCTGTCGCCAACGACAGATCACCTCTTAATTTCGTTAGAATTTTCTTTCTTTATTATTTATTTATTAGGTGGTCTGCCATGCCATGGCAGATCACCTCTTGTTTTTGTCCGAATTTTCTTTCTTTATTATTATTTATTTTTATTCCTATTTTTTGTGACATGGATATCTCAACAATGCATGGACCATGTTTCATCAAATGTTGATCATGTATAGGTATATATGTGAACATGTTACAGGAACATTTTCAAGGTCATTACGTAATCGTGACGTCATGCACGAGCAATTTAATGAAAATCTATTATTTCATGTAGCTCTAAAACCGTTCATCTCTGTGTAATGAAATTTGGCATGTATATAATTAATGACAAGACAATTAATTTCAATGAAAAAAAACGCGCGCGTACGCGTACGTTATTGCATTAACTGGCGCGTAAAATAAAAAAATGCTCCAAATCAACTAGAAATTGTTTTGCATATGTTTGAGGCCATTTCTAGCATTTTTCAATTTTCCGCGCGTACGCGCGCGCGCGCGCGTTTTTCCGTGCGTTTAGCAAACGCAACGTCGGAAAACCGTTTTTTTCACTGGATTCATGTTTCTGACACTGCAAACAACACATCCTGAAATTTTGAGCCATTTCCATGCAATGATAAGGTCGTGCTGGTGCGTCAAAGTTCAAAGTCCGCGCGTGCGTCAATACGTTTTTGTGTGCAAATATTGCAAAAAACATGACCACCTTCAATCGGCCATAGCTCCTCAGAATGACTGGTGACCCCCA